>APFE030736701.1:526538-539050 GCA_000404065.3 Pinus taeda | reverse complement strand
TATGTATATGTTATATGATGATTGCGAACCTACTAGGGCTTTAAAATATAATACATATATGCTTTCAGTCTGGCCTTTCTATTATAATCTTTTATAACAGAAATTTATATAAAAGAGCGTAAACCAAGATATATATGACTATCAGTAAAAGCCTTTGGAACCCACCATAAGATGGATGCGCTGAGTCATATAAAATATAGCGTATGAACTATCAGGTATGGAACCCAATCGCTCATCGCACCGGTGCTTTCTATATATATATATATAATATAATAATATATATAGATATATATATAATTATATAATAATATATATATATAATAATATATTAATAATATTTGTCTTATGGACCACTTTCAAAACTTTTAAAAAACCACAAAACTTTTTGGTAAAAATATAATAAAAATTTTTTTTCGGGTCCAGCCCACCCATATCACAATCGGTGGTGTAAGGACCTGCTGTCCTGAATGCGTTCCACCCGAAGTGTGACCGCGACCGAATGGAGGGTGCATGGTTGGAGGCTTGAACAAAAAACATTCCGACTTGGTATGCGAGCTCAACATGAAACATGCGAAGGTGTTATGAATGCGTGAAAGTGTGAAGTTGGGCGAGTCGCTGTGCAGGGCTGCATGACAGGCGACCCGGGTGAGGGCGCCCATGTTGGGCTACATGACGGGCGAACAGGGTTGGGCATCCGTGCAGGGCTACACAACAGGCGACGCAGGTTGGCCGTCCAGGCAGGCATACACGACAGCGTGACTGGGTAGGGTGTCCGCTAAACAAACAAATCGAGGTGATGAATGGGTGACTCGGGTAGGGCACACTGTGCACAGAGGTGAGTCGGTTGACATAGTGAGGGCATGCAGATGGGCTGTCGAGTGAGGGTGCACCACGCATGACAAAATGATGGAAACGAAGGTTGGAACCGGAGGTCGTGAACGAGTTAGGCAGGCGATACTACGTGGTTTTTTCATATGATTTGGTTGTTTGTCAACGGTTGGCAAACAAGACTACGTGTGGGTAGGTATACATGGTTTGGGCGTTGCTGACAAAATGGATAGTGAGCCGGGTGAAGATGTGCGACGAGGTGAATGAAGGGTTGGTGAGTCATGCAACGATCGTGCGGAGGTGCCGACAAGCTCGGCAATCGAGTTTGCCAAAGTTCGAAATTTTGCTAAGTATAAATTTGGGGTTTCCCAAGGACTTAGACTATACTTTGTAAAAGTGGAAAAATTGTATAATATATTGATATTCGGGCAGACTCATATTGCTGGGAGTTGCCCCTCCCTTTATATTATTGTGCATTTCTCTTGTATAATGTTGTTGATGTGAATGTTATGGGCTTTCACTTGTATAAATGAAACGTAATAATACTTGGTAACAAAAATAAAACTAATTATGGAATGTTAGGCATAGTCTACAATCATAAGTATTGGTGAAAATAAAATGGTTGGTAGTGCCCCACCTCGCTATAAGCGGTTGAAAGACTACTACAGTTGTAGGGGCATGACAGGTGGTATCATAGCTAGTGAACTGAATCAAGGAGCTGATTCTACGAAAACCAAAGACTTGAAAGGGAGTTCAAGTTTTGCTAGTGACATGTGGAATATTAGGGTGATTCAGGTAAATGGTGAAATAGGTTTAGCAGAGGTGAAGCTTAATGCTTGGACTAAGCTGAACGACAAGGCATGGTAGGTTTGGAAGAATGCAAAGGGAAGCTCTTGCTTACCTTATACAGGTTGAAGTGGATGAAAGAAGAGAATCCCATGATTCGACATAAGCTTCAAGTCTTGGAAAAGAATGTTGTAGACGAACTTCTTCAACTTGGTTGGGCAATGGAGCAAGATGAAGTTGCAGATTGTGCTCACAAGGAAGAGGAAGCCGTGATGATTGAGGATGTTGCAAATGTGACAACAAAGGAGGATGAACTTGAGGTTGATCAAGTTGGACCAGGATCATGCAGTTTACAGACATGGATGGATGAGGATACTCATATGGAGGAGCCTCATGATTATGATGATGTAAGTACTACTGATACTTTTCTTTCACTTGAGCATTTGGTAGATGGACCACATGTAGGGAAGGGCAAAATTAGTTTGCCAATGTTGGGGAGGATCTTACCATGGATGACCATGATGAGACCTTGTATGGAGAAGCAAGGATTATTGACTATTGCAGGACTTGTCGGGGTTGTTTGTGACCTTACGGTAGAAGGTGAAAAGGCCCGTGACAAGGGAGGAACATGATGATCATTGTGGAGGATTGGGTCATGCTTTAGCCACATGGAGAATTGGCTAAGTGCCCGGCATGACTCATGGACAAATTGGAGGGCACACACTTGAGTTTGATGATACTTGGGTGGACTTCTCATGGCCGAGACCAAGAGCAAGTCTTGGTGGAACCTTTAGTGCGGGAGCTATGATGGAAGGGACTCGTGATGATGATGATATGGTTGGGTGACAGAGTTCACTAGACCGAAAATTGTAGACTTGGATGAAGATGACCGATTGTTGTGATGGGTCTACTTGGTTGGACTACATGGCCAAATTAGTTATGGACATTGGGTTGGAGACATGGAGAATGGCAGTCTTATGCAGGGACATTGTGCAAGAGTACTTGTAGAGGTGTCACTTATGGGCATCTGATGGGGAGTGCCAAGGTAGAGATGTTGTGCAGGTGGATTTGCTGGTGTGACATGGAGATTTTTTACTTATGAGCCCATGGAGAGGTTGTGCACTTATGTACAACAAGGCCATGGACTTGGATGGAGTTGTGAGCAGACTATGGAGAATTCCTACTACATGGAGAGCTGAGGCATTTTGCAGAGACCTTTGGGCCGAGAATTGTATGCTTTCTGAGATGTTGGTTGGACATGACTCACGGAACTCATGATGACATGAGGTTGTGACTTCCAGGGAGACTTCATATGGTGGACTTAGAGGATATGATGCATTGAGGAGCTGAGGTCAGAGACTTTGATGCAGGATGGGGTGCATACTTTCAAGTACATGTATGGGAATGGCTTGAAAGAGTGACTTTATGTGGAGGATCGATATGAGACAATTTGGAGTGATGGAGTTACAATGATGATAATGCCTTCGTAGCAACACTTGGGCATGGGTTGAGCCGAGACTTAACCACCTTTGATACATGGGAGTTGATTGATCTACGATCATGGGTAGCACATGGATAGATGAGACAAGTGTATACTTGTTTCTCTGGCAGACTTGAGGGATGGTACATACAGATATGATGGAGGTTACTTCATGGACCTAGATGTGGCACATTGAGAGTCGGAGTTTGAGGAGATGATCTCTTCATTTTGAGGATATGGATGTTTTGCAGATGGATGATGATGTTGGGGTAGATGCGGTTGACTTCATGCAACAGATTAGTACCAGGAATCATGGACAGTATGTTCCAGATGAGATGAGGGCTACTTCATGGACTTGAGCATGGCTTACACTTATAAGGAGATGGATTCTTGATCAAGTTGAAAATGTGATGGGATGTTCTGAGAAACAACTGATGATGGCATGAGGAAGTGCATTCTCATGGTTTGAGCGTGATTGTTGGATTAGCTACCTGACTAGTTCAGACATGGGGGACGTCAGTGTACAAAGATGTGTTAGCATTGTGTTGGACTATCATGGCAGTAGTTCACATGAGGACAACACATGATGAGGTCGACACGAGATGTTGCAGAAAGAATGTAGCTTGAGATGGAAGGGCCAACCTTCCACGATGGGGAGCAGCATGTGGAGATTGTGACAGGGTGGTCGATGGTCATAGATTGAGATGATTTCCGATGTATAACATACCGATGAGGTGTATACCTTGGTATGGTGATCTTGGTGACAGATATTTGCCGGGACGAAACATGATGGAGATAATCGTTCTACATATGTTGCAGAGATGGTTACAGTATGTGGAGGAGTTGACATCATGGATGAGATAGTTGTTATTGATCTTGGTGGATGGCTACTAGGATGGTATATTGTCGAGGGTGACAACGACTTCAGCTGGAGGATGTAAGGACCTGTTGTCTTGAACGCGTTCTACTCGAAGTGTGACCATGACCGAACGGAGGGCGCGTGGTTGGAGGCTTGAACGAACAACATTCCGGCTTGGTATGCGAGCTCAACATTAAACACACAAAGGTGTTATGAATGCGTGGAAGGTTGGGTGAGCAGTTTTACTTCAATGCACATATTCTTTTCATGAAACAAGTATGGATTCATTAAAATACATTCTTTATCAAGAAAACATATAAATTATTCAATCTTTTACTAGAGGCATTAACTTATTTTCTTTACCAAGAAAACCTATAAAATATTTAATTTTTTACCGCATGCATTAACATGTTCTCCACCAAGAAAACATATAAAATATTTAATCTTTTACCACATGCATTAACATGTTTTCTCCACCAAGAAAACATATAAAATATTTAATCTTTTAAGGAATTAACATGTTTTCTCCACCAAGAAAAGATATTAAATATTTATTCTTTTACTGCATGCATTAACATATTTTCTCCACCAAGAAAACATATAAAATATTTAATCTTTTACTGTAGGCATTAACATGTTTTCTCCACCAAGAAAACATATAAAATATTTAATCTTTAACTATGTGCATTAACATAATATTTTCCAACAATCCAGAAATAATTTATTCTTCTCTATCAGTAATGCAGTTGCTTATCTGATGGTGTAAAAACATCGTGTCTTGCAATAGGCTTAGGTTCCTTCGGTTCCGACGAAGGAAGCTTGGAAACTTTGATGGTCAGCACCCCATCCTGACAGACAGTAGAAATGGGCTCTATGTTGGAGTCAGTAGGCAAAATGAATTCTCTCATGAATTTCCCACCCTATGCTCCATGCAAATGTACTTCACCTCCATTTCATGCATGAGTTTGGGTATTATTTAACATCCAGAGAAGTGGAGGCCATGGCCTTCGGGTCATGCACATAAGAGCATGTTGGAGCATTCAGGAGCTTTTCTAACTTGGCTGGCACACCAAGCAGCTACTGCACAGTGCTCAGCAAAGGATCCATTGCCATTCTTCCAATATCTAGCCCGGATTCGCCAAACAATATCGGCTGAAGAACCACCTCCCAAGAATGATTACCCATCACCCTTCTGAACTCCCTCAGGAAACTATACTCATGCGACAGGCGAGCATGAAACCCCGGCCCCCAGCACGTCGGATTCCTTTTCTGCAAGGTCTGACAAAGAAGAAGGCAGAGATGCTGCCAGAACATTGGATTGTTGTGTCAGCAAAATGGTTGGGAATAATAAAGATGGTTTACCATATTCCATTTGGATGGGTGAGGAATTTGGACGCTTTTCTTCTATGGATATGACAAAGGAGATACTGGTTGCCCTTCTCAAATAATTTCTTCCAAAACTCGCACTGCCACTGAAATTTCTTTCCTTCATCCTCGTTCAGTTTCAAAACTACCAAGAATCATTTAATAACTGATTCATAGCTTGAAATTACTTTTACGCAGGGTTAATTATAATAGGGATATTCTCCCCCTTAACAAGAACACTGTCCTCAGTGTTCATCTCTCATTGGGACTTTAGATTGTACTCATGGTATAACCATCTAAACCACACAAATGTGATCCTTCCTCTTTTAAAATCGAAGATTTCATTCGAAGAAATGAAACAAAAAATAGTAATGATATAATCTTTAGAAAGATCAATAGTCATAAGCATTCATAACTGCAAAAATATGCAAGTTCTAATTGCCAACACTTGGCCCTTATTCAAATTCAAAAGCCAAACTCTATATCAACTTACCATTCCTTACCATCTACTCCTAAAAATCATGAGAACTTTCGCATAAGAATTTTAATAGTGGTTGGTCAACGCATCAACCCTCCATTGTAAGTAATCCTGTAATAAGTGACAAACAAATTTAATCACATTAGTCATAATTTTGTGAGTCAAATGAAATACTTTTAACTATCAATCAATTGTGCAATCTTAGATGATTTTTAAATCACAATACTTTTACAAGTACTTAAGAGCTCATCACTGCTACACATGCACACTGAATTAGCTCTCACTAAAGACATCAACAAGGTACTTCTAAAAGTACCAAAAGAGCACCTAGCTCCCTAATCATCAAACAATCAATCACCGCATCAAGTAAAAATTGTCCTAGCCCCCACTAAGATGTTCACAAAATTAATAATAGAATAAAGGAATTAAAATTTCTAATAACTCCTTATTGAGCACTAAGCTCATTTCGTGTTAAATGTGCAAGAAATTTTTACACATCTATATATGAGATTCATTTTTAACATAACATATAGTTGATTAGTTAATTTCTTTAGCTATGAGAACCACAATAGGCTAAACAATTCCCAACCCATAGGAAGTAGTTTCCACATCCAGACCAAGTCATTTTCACATCCAGACAGTTTCTTTGATAGAAACCTTACCAAGTCTAACATGGAATTCAACTGGCCAACCAGCTCAAGAATTGTAGGGAGAGGAAATCTGGGCAGACAAGTACCATCAACCTCTTCGGGCAAGTAACTGCCATCAACCCAAATCCGGGCAGACAAGTACCATCAACCCCTCTGGGAAGGTAACTTCCATCAACCCAAGGCATTCTAGACTTTCACAATCCAGGTAGACAAGTACCATCAACCCCTCCAGGCAGGTTATTTCCATCAACCCAAGGCATTCTAGCCTTTCACATCTATTTCTAACTGTCTGGCATGTTGAATTTCTCTGTTATTAGTCTTTCCCAAAGTAATTTACATAATGAACCATATAATCATTATCATTAACAAAATAAACATGCATGTATACCATGCATCTACACTTAAGCCTCAGCATGGGTCCACAACATATTGATTGTTAGGAAACACAATTGACATACATATTGTATGCATTCTAATTTCCAAATAACACAATCATGCATATCATATAACATTATTCTTCCTCATTTATGATTGCAATTCTCATTGCAACATTTTACGTGACGAGTTTTCTTGTTGCTATTAAGCTACCACTACTTAATCCCATCAGCAACATTAGTTATACATATGCATCATTTAACAAGTATTCACTTCCCAAATCTTTTATTTTGCAGAACAATTCTATCATGCATAAAAGTATATGCAATATTTATTACTGTGTAAATGCCTATGATAGTTGAGGTAACAATCTAAACATTTCCAATTTCCCACAATGTATTGCCATCAACAGACCCATACAGGAAGTAACTACCACAATCACTTGTTTGCGAATTGTGATAAGCTTAAATTAAATTCAATTCACACACATAAATGCTCTTAGTTAATCAAACAACACCAACCAATCACAACTACCAATCATCTTAATGAAACCATGGTAGAACTTAATCAAAATTAGTTATGATAATCAAATCTTGCTACTTGACTCATTGCATATTTTCAATATCTAAAGGGGTTCTTCTAATGTCCTTTTAAAACAATTCATCATCCTATCCAAGGATGTTGCCCATAATTTATATTCATGCACTGACTCATTAAGTTTCATTCATTGTAACTTCAATTTTGTTTAATAAATGCATCATTGTTATTGCCATATTTGCAAATCAAAAGTTGGTAGTTTGTTGTCACTTTCCTCAACGAGTGTTCAATATTGTTCATAAGTGTAATGCATGTTCAATATTTTTCTTAAGTATGAAAAAGGTTTTATTGTCTTTTATCCTCATAAGGAATCCAATGTCATGAACATAGTCATGCAACAACTTTATTACTTACTACTCAAAGCAGTTTAAACAAGAATCACACTTATCATGATGAAAGTAGAATACTACGTAAATAAATATGTGAATGGTTAAACTCATAGCTGAGTCAATTCCCACTGACTGTGTACCTCAATTTCATTTCCGCTCACCAATTCCCAAAGCCGCCAGTACTGCAACCTTTAGCTCTGATACCACTTGTCACATACCCTGGTAACCTCGCATGTAAGAGCAGGGAGTTAGAATTTTTTATACAAATTACCCACAGGTAATTATCTAATTCACAACTCCACAATCCATCATTAACCATTAGATATAATATTCATTACTACATCAAGTAAATTGCAATAAGAGACAGTAAGTTGCATAACCATTAACCACCACCGTGGTAGTGTAATAACATATACTATCTCATGAATCCTTGCATCCATTTCCTGATTTCCTTAACCATATTAGTTAATCACATACTTGGACATTATTATTATGCCATCAAATAAAGAACCATCAACATCAAGGATTCATCATCATCAAACTGACACAAAAGGCAATCACACCATTGAACACCAATATACCTTGGAAACCCTGTAGGGTGAAAACCAGCAAACGTTTAATCTTATTATTAAACATTCGTGAGGGTTTTCACCACTCACTCAATGGCTTATAAGGGATTCCGTCCCTTAAGCATTGTTATAAAATAATTACAATGAATCATCATTAAGTTCTCACATAACTAGCTAAAAGCTAATACAGTTTCCATGAAACCCTTTACTTACATACCGCCACTTGCAACAATCCTTCTGGCATGATTGCTCTAGCAATTTATGATCCTGCAACTTGTACTGATCTGCATGGACCGTTAATCCTTTTCCTGCCACAACATTAAGCATCACTTACCTTGGGCTCCATTCGCCATCTTTTCCTGTCAATGTTATCATCAACCAACTTTGGCAACAAGATTAGATAACATATTAATCAATCAATAATCAACCTCTAAAAGAGATCTTTCAACATCTACTCATATGCATGACCAAGCAAGACATACTATTTAACTAGTACATATACTCAAGTAAATATTGTTTTACCTTCATAATGTTTATTCACACTAATGCATAATCCTCCTTAAGAGATCTAACCCATTAGTTCTACTAACATGTATAACACATTTGTTATATCTTCATACATGTAACAAACCACTATTTCTATGCTTAAGCACATATGTTCTTTTCACATAGTTATTTTTCGAGAACTCAACATAGTTTCTCTATCATACAAAGAACATAACTCTTATATCATAATGACTATTCTTTGTGCATACATTAGCCTATCATAATAGCACTTCTTTAACGTATGCAACACATATTCCCTTCACTCGAATACTACCATCATTTCATATAACAAATCACATACTTATTTCTTAAGGAAGTCATTATAGCCCCATTTCTTTATCTTCCTATATGTAAGTCTCTCATGCTTCCCTTTCAAGAAATTATTATAGATTCCATCTTTATGCATAAAAATTCAAGAAACAATAACATGGTTAACTTAACCTTTTATGCACTAAAATCAAGAAAACAACACAACTCATCTAACAAGACAAACTTCTCAAGGGATTATTATTTTCAAGGAAGCTAACATAATTACTTTCTCTATGTAAACACAAAATCGTACTTCCACAATCACAATAGCTACCCTTATGTGCATGCAACATGTGTTATTCCTAACATAATTACTCATACTTCAATGCACATATTATTTTCATGAAACATGTATGGATTCATTAAAATACTCTCTTTACCAAGAAAACATATAAATTATTCAATCTGTTACCACATCCATTAACCTATTTTCATTACCAAGAAAACATATAAAAAAATCATCATTTACCGCATGCATTAACATGTTTTCTTCACCAAGAAAACATATAAAATATTTAATATTTTACCCCATGCATTAACATGTTTTCTCCACCAAGAAAACATATAAAATATTTAATCTTTTACCACATGCATTTACATGTTTTCTCCACCAAGAAAACATATAAAATATTTAATATTTTACTGCATGCATTAACATGTTTTCTCCACCAAGAAAACATATAAAATATTTAATCTTTTACCACATGCATTAACATGTTTTCTCCACCAAGAAAACATATAAAATATTTAATCTTTTACTACATGCATTAACATGTTTTCTCCACCAAGAAAACATATAAAATATTTAATCTTTTACTCCATGCATTAACATGTTTTCTCTATGAAGAAAACATATAAAATATTTAATCTTTAACTACGTGCATTAACATAATATTTTCCAAGAATCCAGAAACAATTTATTCTTCTCTATCAGGAATGAAATTACTTATTTGATGGTGTAAAAACATTGTGCCTTGCAATAGTCTTAGGTTCCTTCGGTTCTGACGGAGGAAGCTTGGAAACTATAATGGTCAGCACCCCATCTTGACAGGTAGTAGAAATGGGCTCTACATTGCAGTCAATAGGCAAAATGAATTCTCTCATGAATTTCGCACCCTATGCTCCATGCGAATGTACATCACCTCTGTTTCATGCATGAGTTTGGGTATTCTTTAACATCCAGACAAGTGGAGGCCATGGCCTTCGAGTCACGCACATAACAGCAGGTTGGAGCATTGAGGAGCTTTTCTAGCTTGGCCAGCATGCCAAGCAGCTGCCACACAATGCTCAAAAAAGGATCCATTTGCCATTCTTCCAATATATAGCCAAGATTTGCCGTCCAATATCAATTGAACAAACCCCTGCCAAGAATGATTACCCATCACCCTTCTGAACTCCCTCATGAAACTATACTCGTGCGACAGGCCAACATGAAACCCCGGCCCCCAGCGTGTCGGATTCCTATCCTGCAAGGTCTGACAGAGAAGAAGGCAGAGGCACTGCGAGAACATTAGAGTGTTGTGTGGGCAAAATGGTTTGGAATAATAAAGATGGTTTACCATATTCCATCTAGATGGGTGAGGAATTTGGACGCTTTTCTTCTATGGATATGACAAAGGAGATACTGCTTGCCCTTCTCGTATAATTTCTTCCAAAACTCATACCGCCCCCAAAATTTCTTTCCTTCATCCTCGATCAGTTTCACAACTACCAAGAATCAGTTAATAACTAATTCGTAGCTTGAAATTACTTTTACGCAGGGTTAATTATAATAGGGATATTACAAAAATTCTAAAATATAATAGGTTCATTGCCACTTTAAATTAATGATATCAGACTCATACATATATTGCAATTTGAAAATAAAAAAATCTAATGTTTCAATTTTATATGCTCTATCTAAGAGAAATCTATAAATCTTTTATTGTCAATATTTGTGTATATAGCATTATTTCTGTATTTTCTTTTTTCTATCCTCTAGAGATTTGACCTAATTATATATATATATATATATGATGATAATGATGGTTAACGTCCACCGAGACCGAACATTGGTTTATCAGACCTAAAGAAACAAATTATTTATTTTGATTTAAGATTTATTCCTATGCTCAAAAAGCTTGGAGAGAAGCCTCCCAAGCTCATTATAATTTTGACATTGTAAAAGGCTAGGAAGGTCAGTATTGTAACAAAATTGTGAAACTGAGATCTAATGTGGTTGTACGCGGGGAACTCTAAGAGGAAGTGGTTTTCATCCTCGATGTTCCTATTCTCACATATATGGCAGATCCTTTCAATCCATGGCGTTTTAGGAACTTCCCAACGATGTGTTTCACTATGGAGCTCATGAGAATTCATTCTAATCTTTGCTATATTAATTTTCTTCTTTGAGCTAGTTAAAATAGAGAGATACTTTTGATATTCTAGGGTGGGGTTGATGACCTTCTTTATAATAACTTAATTTTCTTTTAACGGCGCTAAATCTTTCTCACACCACATTTTTTCTTTGAACTTATAAGTAACAATATCTTTAATGTTATTTATGTTTGCAATGCATCATTTCTCGTTGATTCTCCCAATAGTTTAACCAGAGCCTTGTGTTTTTATGCCACCGTCAACAATGAGCCTTAGGTGGTTTTTGGTGGAATTTAAAGCTAGCTTAGGAAGTCCAATGATCTCTATGATTGTATATATATATATAATATATATATATATATATATATATATATATATATATATATATATATATATAATCAATTTAAACTCATCTTAATTGCAAATTTATTATGTAGATTTAAAAAATGAAATCAATTTTGAAAAAATAAAACTATAATTATTTTTAATTACATTTCAAAAAATTTGATTTCTCTTCGATTGTAATAAATCTTATTTCAAATAAATGTATGCTATATTTCAATGACATATTTGAATATAAATTAATTATTTCAAAGATTTGAAAAACTATGTTTTTTAATATTGAATTATTTTTTAAATATTTCAAAGAAAAATAATCATAAAATAAAGTTTAAACATTCCAACAACAACTATATTCATTAGAATAGATAACTAGCACAACTATATTTACCAAGGTAAATATGGTTGATATTGGAGCATATATATCAATCACATTTTCCAATGTGGTTGATATAGACTGATAAGTTTATATCAACCACATTAATAATTATTATGAGTATTTAGGATTATTAATAACTATATAAATAACCATATAAAATTATTAATAACTACATAAATATTAACAACTAGATTATTTATATATATTACTGTATAAATATTATATTAATATTATAATAATTATATAAACTCCTAACATATATTAATTA
>APFE030736701.1:416400-512554 GCA_000404065.3 Pinus taeda | reverse complement strand
TTTTGTTTCATAACCATTAGAGATCGTCATTGAACCAGATCTGCAACTAATAAAAGCATCAGTTGTGGCCAGCCATGGCCTTCCTAGAATTAAGGGGTGTCCCCCCAGCTTTGTTTTCGTCTGCAATACAATGAAATCAGCTAGGTATTTCCAGGATCAACTGAAATAAGTAGATCCTCAACGACTCCTTCAGGTTTAATTGTAGAACGGTCAGCCAACTCTAAAATGGTGGGTGTATCTCTGATTGTGTTATTCAGCTGTAGCAATTGTGAAGTTTCAAGGGTCATTATATTAATTGCAGCACCTAAGTCTACCAGAACTCGGGGAATCATTGTTTTACCAATCTGAACTGTGACAGTAGGGTGACCAGGGACACCATATTTCACAGGAGGGGCTTTTCCGGACATTAATGCAGACAAGTCTCCCATCACATGTACTGTAAGGGGATCCTTGGTTTTCCTACCGGGTTTCTTAACGCAAATATCCCTTAATGTTCTGGCATAAATTGGTACATCTTTTAATGCTTGTAAAAGTGGAATTTTAATATACAAGTTTTGCAATTCCCCTAGAAAGTTAAAAGCAGGTGTTTCAGTAGTTCTGGTTAAAACCAGACGCTCGGGGAATGGTGGTTCTGTTATTTCATCATTCTTGTTAGAAGGTTGTTGTTCTTCTTTATGTTTCTCAGTTTTGTTTTTATCCGAATCAGAAGGAGTTATGTCATTAATAATAGGTTCTACTATTTTTCCAGATCTCAAATGAATATCATTACATTGCATAGTAGGAAATATAGACTGATTCTGGATATCAATAACTTGCACAACTTTATTATTGGGGTTAGGATTTGGTTGCGCAGGTAGCTGGGGTCTCATTTGGTTATTTGGTGGAGCATTTGATGGTAGAGGGAGTGGTTGTTGGAATTGAGGCAATTGATTTGGATACGGGAGTTGTTGACTTCTCCAATTTGAATTCCAAGGGTTGAAAGAAGATGGCTGCTGTGGGGGCCAAGGAGTCCACATTGAAGGATCAACAAAGAGAGGGTTTTGCATTTGCTACATGGTTGGGAAACTCATTTGATTAAAGGGTGGGTATTGCATTTGGTTGAAGGGAGGGTAATTTGTTTGGCCAAAAGCAGAATAATTGTTCCAATGATTAAATGGCATGCTAGAGTTCATACATTGTCCTTTTGGTTGCCATTGTCTTCTTTGAGTCATAGTGCAGATCGGTATTTTATCCATTGGGCATTCCCGTAGTGGATGTTTGTCTCTGCACTTCGGGCAAAAGACAGCCAGAGTTGCTTCTGCTTCGACCTGCTTCTTCTTAACTTGCAAAGAGTCAATTTGTGAAGCAAAAGAGCTTAACATCTCAGTTTTAAATTCTTCAAGTAAGTTACCTATTTCAGCTCTTATTGCTCCTCCATTGGCTGATTTCTGTACTCTTGAATAGGTGGAATCTCTTGTTTTATTTCTTGCAGCTCCCCTAGAGCACCTCTTAGCAAGTTCACAGATCTCATCATATGATTCCTTAGATATATCTCCCTTGGCAAGCATGTTCAACATATTTAAACAATCATCCCTTAACCCTCTAAGTAATATTGTTTTGCGAATTTCCTTACTTATGTCCGGATGATCAGATCTCTGTGTGTTGTACTACAGCCTTTCTATATAGTCCTCCAGACTTTCATCCGGCTTTTGTGCCATATTAAATAGTTCATCCTTCTTTTCTTTCGTCCGGCAGTAGTCTTGATATTTAAGCAGAAATTTTTGTTTCATCTGCTCCCATGTTGTGATTACCTGACTTCCAAGGCTCATAAACCATCTTAAGGCATTCCCTTTTAAGGTGGCTGGAAACAGTTTCAACTTTTGAGCATTAGTAACATAGTCATAACTTCTGCATAATATATCAAATTTAAAAAGAAATTCATCTGGATCTTCAGAGGATAAACCAAGAAAGTTAGGTAAAGCAGACAACGGAATATTTTTCATTGTTCCTGCAGGGAGGTCACTGATGGGGAATCCCAAGGTAGAGAGGGAATTTTCATCCCTTCTTTCTTCTTCAGGATCTACTCGTCCTCCACCAAAGAGACCATCATTGTTTCCTTCCATTGTTGGCTCTCCTACTGCACTTGCTCGATCGTCAGGATCTTCTATTGGCTCTTCGATGTTTTCTACCGGTCGTCCAATGCTTTCTACTATTTCCTCAATGTACTCTGCTGATCTACTAACACTTTCCTCAGACTCTCCAGCACTGACTGCTGGTTCTTCTATATTTTCAGGGCCCACAACTTCCTCTATTTTGTAATCTGACTGTGGGGAGTGCTGAAGTTTTGATTTTCGAGAGCTTAATCTCTGTGATGATTCAGCCTTTGATACGATCTCATCGATAAAAGTTTTTCTTCCTCCCCAGCCCTTGCCACCTGTGGGGTTAGTTTTCTTCTGGTTTCTGCATCCTCTCATACAATCTGCACATTTAGTATGAAAAGATTAATGCTTTTGAAATCTATAATTACCTTCCCCGGCAACGGCGCCAAAATGTTGGTCGCTTTAATTCCTTCGCAATTCAAGCTCCACATAAATTATCAACCCGAGGAAGTATTTTTATTTCAAAGATAATCACGCACTGGATATGCTCAATTTCAAAAGAAGAAACAAGGTTGTAGTAAAAGGAGAACACACAATTATTAATCTCACCAATCTACTGATTTGCACTCTACTTAATCAAAGCTGAGGTCGATTTAGTTATAGCAGAAATAATTTCTCTACTGCAATTATAACAAAGGAAAATCAACCTGCAAAGAGAGAAATCAATCAACCATAGCAGGAACAGGACCCTATTCCTTAGTGAGGAACTTCAGCACCTGATGCCTGACACTTAATCACACTGTAAGAAAGGTGACTTCAAGAGAGCAAGACCCTATTCCCATGAACAGGAACCTTCAGCACTTGTTCTCTTGCTTCTAATCACACTATAGACAAAGGAAGATAAGTAATGGGGCAGGACCCTATTCCTTTATACAGGAATCTTCAGCACCTGCTTCCCGACATCATTCATTCATACAATCAATAGAAACAGATTTCTCAACTTCAGAATAAATGCATTCAATACACGCAGTGTCAAGGGAACAGAGTATTACTGCACTGTGTAATCGAGTGTCCAACAACAGAATTAAAGTAAAATGCAAGACACACACAAAGAGTTAAGCAAAATACAGGAATCAAGGGTGAATCTTGTGAGGAAGGCGGGCCCTTTCCCTCTCACAAGATTCCCCGGGGAAAGAACTAAATTGGAACGCTCAAAAGAAGAATTTATTCATCTGTCAAAGTAACTGATACATTACAGATGGAGACTAGCTCCAGTTCTCACACAATGTACTTCTCTTTGTTTACAACCACTGACTCCCTTCTAATGATGATGTCTCCTCCTTTTAAAGAGGAGACATCATTTTCAATTTACATGAGAGTGAATCCATATCATCTCGAATCTATTCTTTTTCCCAAAACAGGATTATTCTGTTCTTCATAAAAAAGGTACTGTTACAACAGAGATAACAAGATTGCTATCTTCAGGCTGATCCAGGTAATCGTGTCTTCATACTGCTACTACTATTCCACAAAAAGCTTCTTCCAGAATCGCAAATTACGCTCGATGGAATTTGCATGCTTGACGGCTGTTTCAGCAACTGAGTTAACTGTTTCAGCAATTGAGTCAGTTGTTTCAGCAACTGAGTCAGCTGTTTCAGCAACGGCCTCATATACTTATCTGCGATCTTTGGACTTGTGTTAGCAATGATACACTTCAATTAATGATAAAATATAAGAGTATTATGGAATTAAATGTAAAACAGATTAAACATATAATAAAGAAGAGGTTTTTGTATACCTTGGGATAAAGTGACTGAAGATGATAATGGGATTCTTTCTAATGATAGTTATAAGGGTGAAGTGGTGTCAAAATATATAGCAAAAATGATACATAATGGAGTCCTAATAGTATACACTTGTCTCATCTATCCATGTGCTACCCATGATCATAGATCAATCAACTCCCATGTGTCAAAGGTGGTTAAGTCTCGGCTCAACCCATGCCCAAGTGTTGCTACGAAGGCATTATCATCATTGTAACTCCATCACTCCAAATTGTCTCATATCGATCCTCCACATAAGGTCACTCTTTCAAGCCATTCCTATACATGTACTTGAAAGTATGCACCCCATCCTGCATCAAAGTCTCTGACCTCAGCTCCTCAATGCATCAGATCCTCTAAGTCCACCATATGAAGTCTCCCTGGAAGTCACAACCTCATGTCATCATGGGTTCCATGAGTCATGTCCAACCAACATCTCAGAAAGCATACAAGTCTCGGCCCAAAGGTCTCTGCAAAATGCCTCAGCTCTCCATGTAGTAGGAATGCTCCATAGTCTGCTCACAACTCCATCCAAGTCCATGGCCTTGTTGTACATAAGTGCACAACCTCTCCATCGGCTCATAAGTAAAACATCTCCATGTCACACCAGCAAATCCACCTGCACAACATCTCTGCCTTAGCATTCCCCATCGGATGCCCATAAGTGACACCTCTACAAGTACTCCTGCACAATGTCCCTGCATAAGACTGCCATTCTCCATGTCTCCAACCCAATTTCCATAACTAATTTGGCCATGTAGTCCAACCAAGTAGACCCATCACAACAATCGGTCATCTTCATCCAAGTCTACAATTTTCGGTCTAGTGAACTCTGTCACCCAACCATATCATCATCATCATGAGTCCCTTCCATCATAGCTCCCGCACTAAAGGTTCCACCAAGACTTGCTCTTGGTCTCGGCCATGAGAAGTCCACCCAAGTATCATCAAACTCAAGTGTGTGCCCTCCAATTTGTCCATGAGTCATGTCGGGCACTTAGCCAATTCTCCATGTGGCTAAAGCATGA
Source organism: Pinus taeda (assembly GCA_000404065.3). Lineage (NCBI taxonomy): Eukaryota > Viridiplantae > Streptophyta > Pinopsida > Pinales > Pinaceae > Pinus > Pinus taeda. The sequence continues at coordinate 507,625 of APFE030736701.1, read as the reverse complement.
CCCAATCCTCCGCAATGATCATCATGTTCCTCCCTTGTCACGGGCCTTTTGACCTTCTACCGTAAGGTCAAAAACAACCCCAACAAGTCCTACAATAGTCAATAATCCTTGCTTCTCCATACAAGGTCTCATCATGGTCATCCATGGTAAGATCCTCCCCAACATTGGCAAACTGATTTTGCCCTTCCCTACATGTGGTCCATCTACCAAATGCTCAAGTGAAAGAAAAGTATCAGTAGTACTTACATCATCATAATCATGAGGCTCCTCCATATGAGTATCCTCATCCATCCATGTCTGTAAACTGTATGATCCCGGTCCAACTTGATCAACCTCAAGTTCATCCTCCTTTGTTGTCACATTTGCAACATCCTCAATCATCACGGCTTCCTCTTCCTTGTGAGCACAATCTGCAACTTCATCTTGCTCCTTTGCCCAACCAAGTTGAAGAAGTTCGTCTTCAACATTCTTTTCCAAGACTTGAAGCTTATCTCAAATCCAAGGATTCTCTTCTTTCATCCACTTCAACCTGTATAAGGTAAGCAAGAGCTTCCCTTTGCATTCTTCCAAACCTGCCATGCCTTGTCATTCAGCTTGGTCCAAGCATTAAGCTTCACCTCTGCTAAACCTATTTCAGCATTTACCTGAATCACCCTAATATTCCACGTGTCACCTGCAAAACTTGAACTCCCTTTCAAGTCTTTGGTCTTCGTAGAATCAGCTCCTTGATTTAGTTCACTAGCTCTGATACCACCTGTCACGCCCCTATAATTGTAGTAGTCTTTCAACCGCTTATAGCGAGGTGGGGCACTACCAACCATTTTCTTTTCACCAATACTTATGATTGTAGACTATGCCTAACATTCCATAATTAGTTTTATTTTTGTTACCAAGTATTATTACGTTTCCTTTATACAAGTGAAAGCCCATAACATTCACATCAACAACATTATACAATAGAAATGCACAATAATATAAAGGGAGGGGCAACTCCCTGCAATATGAGTCTACCCTAATATCAATATATTATACAATTTTTCCACTTTTACAAAGTATAGTCTAAGTCCTTGGGAAACCCCAAATTTATACTTAGCCAAATTTCCAACTTTGGCAAACTCGATTGCCTAGCTTGTCGGCACCTTCGCACGGTCGCTGCATGACTCACCAATCCTTCATTCACCTCGTCGCACTTCTTCACCCGGCTCACTCTCCATTTTGTCGGCAACGCCCAAACCATGTATACCTACCCACACGTATTCTTGTTTGCCAACCGTTGACAGACAGCCAAATCATATGAAAAAACACGTAGTATCACCTGCCTGACTCGTTCATGACCTCCGGTTCCAACCTTCGTTTCCGTCATTTCATCATGCGTCGTGCACCCTCACTCGACAGCCCATCTGCATGCCCTCACTATGTCAGCTGACTCACCTCTGTGCACAGCGTGCCCTACCCGAGTCACCCTTTCATCACCTCGGTTCGTTCGTTCAGCGGACGCCCTACCCAGTCACGCTGTCGCGTATGCCTGCCCGTACGGCCAACCTGGGTCGCCTGTTGTGTAGCCCTGCATGGATGCCCAACCCTGTTCGCCCGTCATGTAGCCCTACATGGGCGCACTCACCCGGGTCGCCTGTCATGCAGCCCTGCACAGCGACTCGCCCAACTTCACACTTTCACGCATTCATAACACCTTCGCATGTTTCATGTTGAGCTCACATACCAAGTCAGAATGTTGTTTGTTCAAGCCTCCAACCATGCACCCTCCATTCGGTCGCGGTCGCACTTCGGGTGGAACGCATTCAGGACAGCAGGTCCTTACACCACCGATTGTGATATGGGTGGGCTGGACCCGAAATAATATATACAATGTGTTTTTAAAGTTGAGTGGGTCGTAAGACAAGATATTATATATATATTATATATATATATATATTTATATTATATATATATATATATATATAATATATGATATATATATATATATATATATTATTATATGAAAGCACCGGTTGCGATGAGCGATTGGGTTCCATACCTGATAGTTCATACGCTATATTTTATATGACTCAGCGCATCCATCTTATGGTGGGTTCCAAAGGCTTTTACTGATAGTCATATATATCTTGGTTTACGCTCTTTTATATAAATTTCTGTTATAAAAGATTATAATAGAAAGGCCAGACTGAAAGCATATATGTATTATATTTTAAAGCCCTAGTAGGTTCGCAATCATCATATAACATATACATATATATATATATATATATGACATGCCGATTGCAAGTCAGATCCAATAGAGATATATATTATGTTATATAAGTCTTGGGGGTCTGCAAGGCATGCAAAAAGGCAATTTTCAAGTTATAAGGCAGTTTTCAGGCGGAGGAAAAGTGATGGACGGTTTTTAATGGAATCAACTAGTTTCCACTCAGCATTTAACATGTAGCAGTCAGCTGGAGAGAGGAAACCACCCATTTCGGGCAGGTATTCTTCGGGCTTATGTCCCACTGGAAAACCTTTGCAGATCATCTGATCTGAAAGGCATAGATCAATGACAGGGATGAGTTAGTGGGAAGTATACCTTGGGAATTGTGCTGGTCCCATATTGGAAGCAAAAAGCATGTTTTATTATATATTTTCTTTATAAAATATATATGCATAATTCCAAATATTTTCATAGTTATTGTGGTTGCATGCATAAGTGAATCTTTACAGGTGTTTTAAGGCTTAAAGGCCTATATGTAATGCTTCCGATAGTATAAAAGTCCTAATAAAGTTATATGGCTCTGATTTAATGTAATTCCACTGTTGAAAAGCTCAAGGCCTAAGGAAATGCTTACGATAGGCTTAGTGGGCCATTACTCACAAGCGTCAAGATTGATATTTTTTTAAGGGAAGGGATTTTGGTTAACCCCTGAGATCTCTTTTCATCAGAAACCTAAGATAAACAAAAGGGACTAATATTATAAACCCGAGGAACTAATAAACCAAATGCATTAATATTATAAACCCAAGGAATCATTGAACCCAACGGATAAATATTAAAAACCTAAGGGATCATGAAGTGCAAGGGATTGATATTACAACTACCAAAGATTAATAAAGATGACCATGATTTAGATTATAAAACCCATGTTAATAATAAACCCAAAGGATTAATACCAAAACCCAAAGGGATTATCAACCTAAGGAAATAATATTAAACCCAATGGACTAATATTATAAACCCAATATTTGTAAACCCTAATATAAATATTAGAAAGACTAAAATAAACATGGTTTATTTTCATGCTGAGAGAATCCTTGTCATGATGTGACATTCAACCATGGTTGAGCATGGTTGTCTATGGTTGACAATGGTTGTCCATGATCGATATTATAAACCTAAGCGAATAATAAACCCAAGGGATTGATATTATAAACCTAAAGGAATAATAAAGAAAGGGAAAATACTAAAACCCAAAGGGTTTACGAACCCATGGAAATAATATTAAACCCATTGAACTAATATTATAAACCCAACATTGTTAAACCCAAATATACACACTACGCACACTAAAATAAACATGGCTTATTTTCATGGTGATTCAATATTTGTCAAAATGCAACATTCAACCAAGGGAATAATATTGTAAAACCAAAATCGGTAAACCCAAATATAAATACTAGAAACACTAAAATAAACATGGTTTATTTTGATGGTGAGACAATTCGTGTCACAATGCGACATTCAACCATGATTGACCATGTTTGGCTATGATTGACAATGGTTTACAGTGATTGATATTATAAACCAAATGCAATAATGAACCCAAGGGATTGATATTATAAACCCAAATGAATAGTAAACCCAAGGGATTAATACTAAAACCCCAATGAAGAATAAAGCTAATGGATTAATACTAAAAGCCCAAGGGATTATGAACCCAATGGAATAATATTAAACTGAAGGGCCTAATACTATAGACCCAACAACATTGAAGCATGAGACTAATATTATAAACCCAACATTGGTAAACCCAAATATAAATACTACAAACACTAAAATAAACATGGTTTATTTTGATGGTGAGACAATTCGTGTCACAATGTGACATTCAACCATGATTGACCATGTTTGGCTATGATTGGAAATGGTCTACAATGATTGATATTATAAACCAAACGGAATAATTAACTCGAGGGATTGATATTATAAACCCAAATGAATGATAAACCCAAGGGATTAATACTAAAAGCCCAACGGATTATAAACCCAAGGGAATAATAAACCCAAGGGATTGATATAATAAACCCAAATGAAGAATAAACCCAAGGAATTATTATTTATTTTCATGGTGAGACAATCATTCTCACAATGTGAGATTGAACCATGGTTGGCTATGATTGACAATGATTTGCCATTATGAATATTATAAACTGAAGTGAATAATAAACCCAAGGGATTGATATTATAAACCTAAAGGAATAATAAAAAAAGGGATCAATACTAAAACCCCAAGGGTTTATGAACCCAACGAAATAATATTAAACCCATGGGACTAATATTATAAACCCAACATTGTTAAACTCAAATATAAACACTACAAATGCTAAGACAAACATGGTTTATTTTCATAGTGAGTCAATCTTTGTCAAAATGCGACATTCAACCAAGGGACTAATATTATAAAACAAACATTGGTAAACCCAAATATAAATACTACAAACACTAAAATAAACATTGTTTATTTTGATGGTGAGACAATTCTTGTCACAATGCGACACTCAACCATGATTGAAAATGGTTTACAATGATTGATATTATAAACCAAATGCAATAATGAACCCAAAGGGCTAATATTATAAACCCAAATGAACAATAAACCCAAGGGAAAAAACCTAAAACCCCAATGAACAATAAATCCAAGGGATTAATACTAAAAGCCCAAGGGATTATGAACCCAATGGAATAATATTAAACCGAAGGGCCTAACACTAAAGACCCAACAACATTGAAGCATGGACTAATATTATGAACCCAACATTGATAAACCCAAATATAAATATGAAAAACACTAAAATAAACATCGTTTATTTTGATGGTGATACAATTCTTGTCACAATGTGACATTCAACCATGATTGACCATGTTTGGCTATCACTAGCAATGGTTTAAAATGATTGATATTATAAACAAAACGGAATAATGAACCCAATGTATTGATACTATAAACCCAAATGAACAATAAACTCAAGGGATTAATACTAAAATCCCAATGAACAATAAACCCAAGGGATTAATACTAAATTCCCAAGGGATTATAAACCCAAGGGAACAATAAACCCAAGGGATGATATAATAAACCTAAAGGAATAATAAGCTGAAGGGATTATTATTTATTTTCATGGTGAGACAATCGTTGTCCCAATGTGACATTGAACCATGGTTGCCTATGATTGAAAATGGTTGACCATGATCGCTATTGTAAACTGAAGGGAATAATAAACCCAAGGGATTGATATTATAAACCTAAATGAATAATAAACAAAGCGATCAATACTAAAACCCCAAGGGTTGATGAACCCAAGGAAATAATATTAAACCCATGGGACTAATATTATAAACCCAACATTGTTAAACTCAAATATAAATGCTACAAACACTAAAATAAACATGGTTTATTTTCATGGTGAGTCAATCTTTGCCAAAATGCAACATTCAACCAAGGGAATTATATTATAAAACAAACATTGGTAAACCCAAATATGAATACTAGAAGCACTAAAATAAACATGGTTTATTTTGATGGTGAGACAATTCTTATCACAATGCAACATTCAACCATGATTGACCATGTTTGGCTATGATTGACAATGGTTTACAATGATTGATATTATAAACCAAACAAATAATGAACCCAAGGGATTGATATTATAAACCGAAATGAACAATAAACCCAAGGGATTAATTGTAAAGCACCAATCAAGAACAAACCCAAGCGATTAGTACTAAAAACCCAAGGGATTATGATCCCAATGAAATAATATTAAACCGAAGGGCCTAATATTATAGCCCAACAACATTGAAGCATGGGACTAATACTTTAAACCCAACATTGGTAAACTCAAATATCAATACTAGAAACACTAAAATAAACATGTTTTATTTTGATGGTGAGATAATTCTTGTCACAGTGCAACATTCAAGCATGATTGACCATGTTTGGCTATGATTGGAAATGGTTTACAATGATTGATATTATAAACCAAAATAAATAATGAACCCAAGGGATTCATGTTATAAACCTAAATGAAAAATAAACCCAAGTGATTAATACTAAAACCCCTATGAACAATAAACCCAAGGGATTAATACTAAAACCCCAAGGGATTATGAACCCAATGGAATAATATTAAACCAAAGGGCCTAATACTATAAACCCAATAATGGTAAGCCCAATTGTAAATACTACAAACATCAAAATAAACATGATTTTGTTTGATGGTGAGACAATCATTGTCAGAATGCGAGAATCAACCATGGTTTACCATGATCGATATTATAAACCTAAGGGAATAATAAACCCTTGGGATTAATATGAGAAACCCAAAGGAATAATAAAATGAAGCGATTAACACTAAGACCCCAAGCAATTATGAACCCAAGGGAATAATATTAAATCCAAGGGACTAATATTATAAATGTTAAAATAAACATGATTTACCATCATTGATTTACATATTGAGACAATTCCTATCACAATTTCATGTTGGGCCATGGTCGACATTATAATAAACCATGTTTGACTCTAGAAAAATAAACCCAAGTGATTGATATTATAAACCCAAGGGATTAATACTAAAGCCCCAAGTGATTATGAACCTAAGGCAATATTATAAAAAAAAAGGTACTAATAATATAAACCCAAGGGAATAATAAACCCAAGGGATTGATATAATAAACCCAAATGAATAATAAACCCAAGGGATTAACCATAAAACCTCAAGGGATTATAAACCCAAGGAAATATTAATATTAAAAAGTTGAAGAATGAAGAAAACCAGTAATTTGATATTATAAACCATTGGGTATTAATAAACCCAAGGGAAAAATATTAGAAACCTGTTGTGCTATACGACAACCCTCCCCAATTCAAAATTTTTATATAAAAATTTTAACAAGAAATTGGTCCCTTTTTTAGTAAAGTTAGCTAAAATCTATAGTTTTAAATAATACCTCTTTTTGCATTTAGGATAACTTCAATAACAATCACATTTTGCAAAAAATCCATATGATACATGAAAATCCTTACGATGAGGTCCAATCCGATGTAAACATGAAACAAAACCTTGTCATAAGATAAACTATAAATGAAACATATCGCATCATGCACATCCTTTCACTGAAAGATGGACTTAATGTTTCCTTTGGTATTCCCTGATGTGATAACACAATCGGAAAGCACATATCACAAATTTCTTAAGGAAACATTCCATGGGGTCATACAACTCCATCGATGCAACAAGCCAATCACAAGTGCAGATTGGTAAGGTCTCGAAACACATAACGAATCCCCATTTGAGATCCGCTGATGTGATTTCATCATCATAAATAACGACACGCTTTTCAATAAAGTGGAAATAGTATGGTTAAACAAATGCTTGCTAGTTTTAAGAGCATAAATCATTAGTAAGTGAGAAATAAATGATTTATTGATTTCTTATAGATTATCCTACCTCCCTATGACAATTCACTCTTTATCGCAATTGGAGCTATATGAATGAAACGACTAAAGGATGAAGTTGGGCCTATCGATCTGTGATATGCGATTATTGTTAATCGCTGATCGGGAAAGTCACAATATTTACTTCAAAGAACTGTTATTAATATGTGCAATGTGACATATCATTATGGCATTTAATGACCATCATTGGTAGTTGTTGAAATCATTAATAAAGTAGTTATTGTTAAATCCTTCAAGGATTTCATCGGTGGTAACATAATATATCAAATTCATATCACTTATTGCGCTTATTTGCTATTAATATTGTGTATTGTGCATTATCTTGAAACGGGTTTTCTCCTCTGTTATGGTCATCTGTTTCTTCTGCAGAGTAAGTTTGAATTCTTCAATTCAGTAAAAATCTCGAAGAAATCAAAGAAATTAAAGATTCCAGTCTTAACCAAAGAGGAACTAGTAAAGAAGGTCTTGATAGGTGATACTACCTACGTCGGCCTTGCAAAGCTTCATGGGAAAGCATATACAATTTATTGGAAGATCAGGATCCAAAAGAAATTCATGAAGAAAAGGGAATAGCCGTTTCCACTAACAAATCAGAGAATACTCTCAAGGATTTGGCCAACTCTTTTCTGCATAGAATAGATCTCCACATAAGAATATTACCCTACAATGACTTAGTTAGATTGCTAATCGAGAGTATCAACATAACAAACATAGAATTTTTTATAGTTGATGGAAGGATGTTCAAGTTGTTCAGAATAGAAGATATAAAAAAGATGTACCATTTGGCAGAACCGCAGAAGCATTACAACAAGGCATTTGTCGAATCCTTTCCTAAACAAAATGATGTGGAATCAGATCCTATCAGGCAATGGAGGCTTTACCCAAATAAACAAAACCATGAACCATCAGGTATGTATTCTATTGACTCCTTAGCATTTGCTTACTGCTATGTTGGTGCTATGATATGTAGACTCTTTGGAGTCCTTGATTCTGCTAGGTTTTCAAATGAAATGGTTTCCTCAATGGAGGCAGCAGTTAACTCGTATATCATGGATTGGGAAACCATTTTTCTGATAAAAAGGGCAACCATGTCCTTGATTATAGAAGAAACAGGCTCGTGACTACCGGGGTAATACCGCCATTTTACATGAGTGCCTACATTATGGACACTATTTGTTTCAATTCTGATTACCCCATTCTAGGTTGGAAATGGAATCCACAGAACCCAAACCCCATTCACATCTATCATAAGGAATTGTGGAAAACCCATTATAAACACCACCTTTATAGAATCTATCATGGTTTTGTCTTGCTTGTTCATTATGCTATACTCAATAAATCCACTCCTCGGTTATCTGATGAAGCAAGTGTCTACTTAATGCCAATTGTTAATTGCTTTGGTGAAAAAAATTTCACCTACGTTAGACGTTTTGGAAGCATTGTTGCTCCACATGTTCTCCCCTTATACATTCCTGATAAACTATTTTCCAGGGAAATAGCTTATCAAATCACAAAAGGAGGGTTGTCCAGAAACCTAAAGGAATCCAAAAAGCAAATGTGGCCTTCATTCCCCCTACCATGTGGTACTTTCACACTACATGACTTCAAACATGCAAAGAAAAAGGCAGAGAAAATAAAAGCGCTAAATTTAGCAGTAATTCCAAAGAGGCAATATGATCCAAAAGCAATAGCCTATAACTTCACCTCTCATGTCAAAATTTCCAAGTTTGAACATGAGAGAGATGATTATGGTGATTTTTTCACCTCAGCTAACTTATTTTCTCAAGCAAAACAACTTGCAAAAATCAAATTGCGAGCAGAGGGAGTAGAAGCATTTCTACAGTTCAAAACAAGGAGGTTGCAAATTATATCGATGGACTTATTAAATACCACCCCTATGCTACAACATGAAGGAAAAAGTGAAGGAAAAACTACCCAGAAGATTCTTGAAAACCAGAAGAGACTTGAAAGGCAGAGGGCAAAGCAGGGAACTAGTGATCTCCTTAATATTGATATAAATATTGATCCAACTTTAATCAAGGAATGGGAGGAATTCAATCTACTCATAAAAAACCCAAAGGACTCCCAAAACCTCACTACACCAAAACCACCCACAACACAACAGCTTGAGGTTATTAGTGGATTGATCGAAGGGACAAGAAACCTAGCCAAAATGCAGCAGGATATAGAAATCATTCCCAAAAATCCCATAGAAGGGGTTGTACTAAAAATAGAGGAAATACCACCCCTTGATGTATTCTAAAGTCCAGAGCACAGGGCTGTAGTTAAAAGACAAAGGAAAAAGAGGAAAGTTGATCAAGGACCTCTTTTAACTCCTCAAGACAAAATGATGAATGTGGTATGGAAGTCAAAAGTAAATCCTTTAAAGGATTTAACTAGATTATCTCAATATGCAGGGGCTTATAGAGCAACAATAATGGATAAAGCCTCAGAGGTTAGTTAACTAATCATGGATAAAGATCAAAGGATCACTCAGCATGAGATGTAATTGGCAGAAAAAAAAAACAAAGGATTAATCAACTAGAACAGCAGCTAGCAGAACAAAGGCAACAAAATGAGCAACTTAAAGAACAGTTGAATATGGAGAAACAAAAAATTGATAAGCAAGCTCTCCAGAAACAACAAAAGTTGTCTCAAGTACTAAGCAGCCTTAAGATAGTGATTGAGCAAGAAAAGAGGGCCAAGGATGATCAAATTGCACAAGTACAATTATAGATAGAAAAATACAAAGGTTATGCACAGGTTACTGAATTCAAAAAAGAAACCTTGGAGATAACCAAAGCCTTGTCATGGTAATTGAACATCCTTTCACATAATATATCATTGGCCGACCAGTTGTGTGACATCTCTGCATCATTGATTGATAAGGTAGTTGACAGAACATTGGAATTGGAGAAAGTAGATGAAAAAATAACAAAATTTCTCTCTTGGCAAAATTTAGACGAAGTAATGGTTTCAAATCTACCAAAAATACAATAATCGTACAAGGAAATCCTATTTTCAAAATGGGAATCTCAACTAATGAAAGCTGAAAGAGCAACTTCTAGAGCCAAAACTAAAATGAATGGTGTAATTGAATTAGTAAATAACAATTTTACATATGTCTAATATTATTTCTAATTGCTCTCCAGGTAAACTCCTAGAAGCAAAGGCACTGGAACATCATTGGAGACACGAGCTGGCAAGCAGAGAGAAATAAATCATAGAAGTTCAAAACTTGACATGGGATGCATTCTGGTCTCTTCTAGTCAAGCCTAATAGCTAGCAGGTGGCCATGAAATGCCTACCTGACGCGGTCAACTGCATCATTTGCAAACTCTATAATGCAACCTATATATCCCAGCTACATTCTAGAATGAGTTAGCCTTTGGAAATCCAACCAATGCTAGCAATCTGTGAGCTGCAACCACAAGAGAAGAAGTTGATTCAGTGAATTAGTTCAACCGCCATCACACTACTAATTTTATACCAAATCCTAGATTTTCATGTCACAGTTTGAATAGCTTATAGAGATTTTTGTTGATAGTAGTTTTTATTTTTATTATTTATGTCCCTTTCATGCATTTAGAAAGGGTCGTTAATTTGTATAAAAGTTTGACCTGGGAAGTTGTAGTACTATACTTCTAAACATTTCTTTTATCAAAATGTGCATCAAGGTTTCACATTTTTATCAAGAAGCTTTTTCAAGACTTGCACTTTTGCATCTTTTGGAGGATTTCTCAAATAGCAAAGTGGAATCGAAGTGTTGTTCACACTGGAAGGATTCAAATGCATGCAATACTTCTATCATTGTTTTTTTCTTATTTCCTTATGTAAATGAACACTTCTCTAAAAATTCCTATGGCTGATATATGTATTTTTTCTCAAATAATTCCTTATCATATCATTTATGAAGATTGAGAATTGTTATATTTCAAAGGATATATGTTAGAAATTTATATATTTTCATGAATGCGGTAATTTTTTTATAATTACTTTGTTTAATTTCTTAAACAAAGTAACCATTATATGAATACATTTTTCTATTTGATAAAGTACGCCATCTATATGCTTATTTGCCTTTTAGGAATAATAAAAGATCACATTGTTTAAAAATTACCCACCTTAGATTAGAATATTTATATATTTTTGAGTTCTAGGATAACAACATTGTCATAGATCCATTCCACATGCTTCAAATTTGTGAAGCGAATCTCATGTTATTGAAAATGAAGTAAATGTTACTATGTTGTTTAATATGCTTGTGGCAATATTAATATTTCCTATAGAAGAGTCAGAATAGACTAGTTCAATTGTGATCTAAACCCAAATCAATATAAGAACCACATTACAAACCAAGAAGCTTTTTCAAGACTTGCAGTTTTGCATCTTCTAGAGGTTTTCTCAAATAGGAAAGTGGAATAGAAATGTTGTTCATATCAGAAGGATTCAAATGCATGCGGTACTTCTATCACTGTTTTTGTCTTATTTCCTTATATGAATTAACACTTCTTTAAAAATTTCTATTGTTTATATATGTATTTTTTCTCAAATAATTCTTTATCATATCATTTCTGAAGATTCAGAATTGTTATACTTCAAAGGATATATGTGAGTGATATATATATTTTGATGAATGGAATAATGTTTTTATGATTACTTTGTTTAATTTCTTAAACAAAGTAATCATTATATGAATGCATATTTCTATTTGATAAGTAAGCCATGTATATGATTATTTGTCTTTTAGGAATAATCAAAGATCACATTGTTTATAAATTACACGTCTTAGATAAGAATATTTATATATTTTTGAGTTGTAGGATAAAGACATTCTCATAGATCCATTCCACATGCTTCAAATTTGCGAAGCGAATCTCATGTTCTTGAAGATGAAGTAAATGTCACTCTATTGTTTAAGATGCTTGTGGCAAAATTAATATCTCCTATAGAAGAGTCAAAATAGATTAGTTTGATTGTGATCTAAACCAAAACCAATATAAGAACCACATTCCAAACCATAAAACACTAAAACATCATAAATCATGACTACATTAATAATAACACATTTATATCACTTCATTGTAAACAATAATTAGTATTTAGGCCATAAATACAGTGATATCAATAAATGAATGTATCAATAGTATAAATCTCAAGAATATTGATATAAGCACCTAGAAGATGAAATCACAACAATAATATTATAAATGTAAACAATATTTTCATTTATGGATCCTGGTGAACAAGCAAAGGAATCCACACAGAAGACCACAACAATAAAAAATGCAAGAGAAAGATATAAGATAGTAACACTCCAATGGAGAAAAGCAACATAAATGAAAAAGACACATCTAAATTGCACACATTGGATTTAAAGAAGAACATCATAATAGGACACTTTAAGACCAGAGAGATACAATTTTGTACATAAAAACAACATTAGTGTTTAAAATAATTGTAATTTAACCAACATTGGAACCACAAAAAGAACATTGAGTCTTAACATATATTTTTTTGTTTTGTCTACATCAAATAATCCACTACAAAATTGAAGTTCAAAACTATAAGGAAGGCCACAATCCTATTGGTTGTATTTTGTAGTGATATGGACTTCAATTGTTCCTCTTGCTTCTTCCTAACTGTAACATGTACACTATCTTTCATCTTGGCATAACTTTGGAGAGAAAAAGGTGGTACAATGCGTAAACCATCTATTGGTCTCACTCTTGATATGGCTGTGAAGATAAAGTCTTGCTGCTTTTTATTCCTGATATCAACTAATTCTCATTCTAAAGTCAATCCCTATGACTTATGGATTGTAAGAGCCAATGGAAACTTCAAAGGAATTTGTTTCTAGTTTCCTCTTATCACTAGGGTGATAGGGACAATGTTTGGATTGCTTGCATCAAATGGAACACCAACATACTTATTGAAAAAACAGTTGTGAACATTGGAAGTCGAGGTGGTTTAGAGGTAGGAGGATAGAATATATCCTTAACAAAACCAAGTCCACCATTCACCAAGCCAGCTTCAACCCATAAAATACATGTCAAAATAACACGCTGACTACAACACAACAAAACTCCACGGTCCATTTGATCATCATCAACACCACCGACTTCTTAATGCCTTGAATATTCAACAACACATCGTGCGATTGGAGAATTTAATGATTTTAACATATGCATATTATGTAAGGACACCAAATTATTTGTTGGAAACATGTGAACTGCTACATTAAATAAATCGCTTTCTGTAGGATGCAACCTCATATTAGCCCGAGAGATAAGAAAATCCCAATCTTTAATAACAGGTTTTACATTTCTTATCTTATTGAGGACTCTATGAAAACTAGATTGTTTCTCATTATTCTCTTGTTGGCAATAGATTGTGTCAAGAGTGACACCAATGTTGAATTTTTTCCACAATACATTCACTGTTGTATTACCTGCATACAAAGGCTTCTCTCCAATAGGAGGTAGTTGGTCACGTTCACCCACAAGGATGATGGATCTCCCACCAAAAGGAAATTTTTTTTTCTCTAGAAATGCTTCTCATAATCGATCATCTATTTTCATAAAAAAACTTGATCCCAGAAAGCTCATTTCATCAATCAATATATATCTAACATGTCGCATTTCTTCTTGGAATACTACAAATGATTTCCCTTATAGTGTTTGCATGTCTTTAATTGGAATTTTTAGAGTTGAGTATATTGTTTTTGCATGTATATTAAAAGAAGCTATACGTGTTGGCACAAGAGGAAGAAAAGGGCTTCTTCCATCACCTGATTATTTAGAAAAAGCTTCAAAAATACAATGGATAAGGAAATACTTCTCAGTGCCTGCAATGCCCTGAATAACCATAAGAAGAGCTTCATGAATTTCATATTCATCAAAGTGCCTTAACACAATTTCAAAAGCAAGTCATTGTTTTTCTGACAAAGAATCTGTAGATGCGAATTTTTTGTTCAAAAGGTCAACAATATCACCCATTGTTTTTGCATTCCTTATACAATTAGTACCTTCCTCTACAACATCATCAAAAATAGTTGTACTTTCCTAGTCAAAGGATATATCAAATTCCATTTGACCAAGGGTGTGAAGATCAAAAACATTCACATTGTTTGGTGGAAACAAATGAGAGAAAATGTCACATTCTTGAAAATCGTCTTCAACATCATTTCCTAGTTAGAGAAATCACCATGTTATTCATCTTCAATATTGTCTATAATTGATGGGTGTCAATCAACATGCCATGCTTGATATCGAAAATTCCTCCAACTTTTAATAATAATTTCACCTGAAAGGCCAATTTCTATAGAAAAGTCACGAAATGGCTTGTACAATAGCAATTTTGACCATAAAAAGGTTTCAAATTCATCTGAAGCCTCACTGGGAATCGAATAAAATTGTGGCCCAACCCGAACAATGGCATGAACATCTCTAGGCTTCCATGGAACTTGTTTACGCCTGTTATCAAATGTCCAAGTTCTTGTTGTTTCTATCAAAGATAGATGTTAAAGGAAAAAGGGTCTCTTCTTATAATGTTGAATGAAAGTATTCTCAGATGAACATTGCAAGCCATCCCTTGATATTTTCCTAAAATCCTTTCTTCAAACATTTAAGGAAACAACCACTTATTTATTTTTGGGGAAGAAGAGGGATTCCGACTTATTGAGAGCAGGAGAGGTTGTTCCTTCAGAGAAGCATATAAAGACATGTTATTCAGGTTTTCACATTCAGATTTTCCCTTTCTTTGCTTTTACTAGTTGGATAAGCTTGAAGACACCAAAGCATAAAACATAGTACAAGTATGAAGTTTCCCAAACTAGACACGGGTTCATGGTTCAACCAAAACTTTCCTTACAAGTGAAGCATATTTTTCTTAAAGAGTTAATCATCTAGAAGTTACAACCAAGCACAAAGATGATAGACACACAATTGGCCAAGCATTGCAGTGTTTAGAAGACTCTTTGAACTTCAACCACATACCCATTCAGAAACTAGAACACAGTGTAGGCACGACACTTATTTGCATAATGAAAACAAAAAGAAAACTCAACATGAAAGGAAAATCAAGATGAGAGGAGGAATACACAACGATAAAACAAAACCAGAAGACAAGAAATAAAAATGACTAAAGAAATAGGATATAAAATAAGAAAACCATGACAAAGTATGAATGCAAGATGAGTGCAATGAATGGAAAATTGGGATGCAACTAATCATATTTGTATCATAACAAATAAATGGTCAGGGTTACATGAAATGAAATTTCCATTGCAGCCACCATAATTTCTCCCAACCTGCATTCACAAAGATACAAGTGATTAAAATAGATAAAAAGTAGTGTGTAACAGAAAATACAACAACTTGAACAAGTTGCACACGGAAAGGAAGGTCTTGCATGTGGGAAGAAAGATGCGTCACAACCACCCAATACACGTGCTTACCTTTTTTATGGATACCCTTTTTAATAAAACCTTGAAAATTTCTTGCAAGTGCATTGTCTTCTCCACTGAGCTTCTCAGCAAGCATGAGGAAGGATTAAAACTTATTTCCTGCAACATGGCTTGACAAGTAATATTGTTCCAACGATTCAACGATTGGATCATAAAATTCATGATGGTTGTTTGGAAAGCCTCATGATTTTTGAGAGGATGAATTATTTATTTCACAGATGGGATCACGATGGATATATTGTAAGGAAAAATAAATTTGATCATTCTTGGCGGTTATGACATGATAGTGAGGAGCTACCATCAGTGCACGATGAAGTGCCTCAGCTACTTGACAAAAATATGAGAAGAAAGATGTGAGAAAATGAAGATCATGTTGCATGAATAAACTGTCATCGAATGTGTTTATGGGAAAATGATAAGCCAAATGACAGTCACGTAAGATATAATAATGATCAGATGAATTGATTGATACATGATATTCCCAATTTGCAATGAACAGAGAAACATCCATGTGAACAATCTTGTGAACGCTGTGAATAATGGAACCAAGTTCCCTATGAGCTAGATATGATGTTCAAATTTTGAGTGAAAGGTCTGTAAGAAGGCCAAGGAGTTGATCATGAAGAGGGAAATTTGATAAGTATGATAGCAGGCAAAGAGAGTCTTTGAGATGATCAACTTCACAATCCCATAATTTCATGATAGATGAACGTTCTCAACCTGAGTTTGACATGAGATATTTTCATGAAGATGGATATGCTATGACAGACTCCTGAATTCATTCATACATGAAATTTTGAAAGTTTGAATGATCACACCCTCAATACCAAACTATTTTCACACGAGAATCCATATTGAGTGCAAAAATGCAGATAGATGTATTGTGCATGAGAAACCACATTTGATGTGGTTTTAGGGGCTTACCAGAGTTGTCAGGTCCTGACATAATCATCAACAGATGTTGAAGTACCTAAACTCCTTCGTACGTCCTAGAAATTTCTAGAATTGCATAATTCTAGAATTGAGGATGGTTTTTGTTTCTGATTTCAAAATTTCTCTTAGGATGGGAGGCACGTCTGTCATAGATTTCACCATAATTTTCAGCTTCAACAGGCTGACTTGAAGAGTTTCCTTCAAGCAAGAGAAGAGATGACAAGGGAGGGGAAGGAAACTCTGTGATTATATTGTTTTCAACTTTATCATGGATTGCCTCACCATCATCTGTTAATTGAGGAGATACCTCATCAGATGAAGAAACAAGAGAACATGGATTATCACTAACACATATGGATGTAATGTGAATGGTATGACACACGATAAAGTTAGGTGAAGAGGAGGTTACAATATTGACATCTTGTTTGATTGGAGCACATTCTAGATTTGAGTTACAGTATTCTTATGAAAATGGAAGATCACATAATGTGCTTGGAAATTTGTCATGGAATATGGAAGCATAGCAGTGATGACAACCGAAGATTGGTGGTTGACCAAAATAATTAATTGTATAGGATACTTCATCAATATTAACAGATTGAGAATCATTTTGAGAATGGAAGCTCATTGTTTTGATGCGCACAATTTGGCAATAGACAAGGAAGATTGATAGTGTCCTCTCCTTTCTTCTCCTATGCTTGTGCAATGTGACTCTCTTGTGCCTGATCACAATTTGTGCTAGCAACTTGAGAATCAAGAGGATGCGAACAATTGGTTGTTGAAGTGAGTTGATGAAGCTAGTCATGGTACAAGGAGTCATGTATTGTAGATGATGTAGGATGGCAGAGAAGCAGATTAGATTCGAGACTTTAGTTATGAATGGTGACATCTTCTTTCATAATAGAGTAGTTATTGTTCACTACAGGCTTGTCATGCCATTCCTTAAACATCCTTCATAGAAGCCAAAGACATATGAGAAGATAGACTAGGGACATGCTCCGCGTATTTCTTAGCTTCACAATCACCCCAAGGGGGTACCCACATTGGCACCAGAAATGCAGTAGGACAAGGAACAAACTCAGTGTTGGGCCCCCCCTCTATAATATGAGGTTCCTCATGGTTCACAAGAGTTGGGGAAGAAGGGAAATCAGGAGCTCCACCGCATTGGGAAACATGAACCAACCATTTAATATCTTGTCACATGAAATCTGAGGTCAAATTTTTTAGGAATTTCACAATAGAGGTGAAGGAATCGATCAAAAACGTCTTGAAAATATCATCAGGCTTCATGCTTAAATGATGGATTCATTTACAAAAATCTTGGCAGTTTTACCTATCAAAATATTTACACAGCATCCTCGAAGGTTGAGTGATTTAATGAATAGAAGCAACGAGTAATGTAGGACACAATTTCTTAACATGACCTTCGAATGTGATGGTGAGTAATCTAGACATGACATGTTCAGACTCTAATTTGTTACACAAATAAATATAGTTAACTTGAATGAAACTTTCATGAAAATTTGATTCACCCTCACCATCGAACTTATGTTCGGACTAGTCATGAACGAATTATGCAAGGATGGTATAATTAAGCTCCCTAGAAAAACATGTCAGGACTATGATTTTAGGAAGAGCCATTTTTAACATAAGATATTCAAACCAGACTCTACGGGCACATTCGCTCGTCTGGCCCTCCTCCTACCACCATTTGTTTTACGGTGTTGGAACTGCCAACAAAGGGGATCTCCCTGATGTGAATTCCCAACTAGACCTCACACCATTTGGTTTATGAGTCCCACATATGTAGATATCTCCCTTGGCTCCAACTATGAGCACATGAGAGTGTTACATTGGTATCGTCAAACAACAAGTTATGTGTGCCTAGTGAGTGTGTAATGTAACTATCTTAAGGTTCTCTTTCTACAAGGGGGGTGAGTAAGGTGAGCCTCTACGTGAGAGGTAGTAGTACCACCCAAGAAGAGAAACACATGAACCAGGAAGGGTCTCTCCAGACACTAGTTGAATAGTCCACAAAGGATGTGGAAGTCGTTAAAACCGAGGTGAGTGGGATAATACTTACACCATCCAATGGAGTAGTCAACACCGATGTGACGCTCAGTATAGCTAGAACATAAAGATAGTTTGTTGAGTACCTCTGGAGTAGTCCACAAGGATGTGATAACTTTGATAGCCAATAAACAAAAGTGGTTTATATAGTATCTCACGGAGTAGTCCACAAGGATGAGATAACAGTGATAAGCAATAGAAAACATCTCCAATAATGTAAGTACTAAAACAACTAAAGTAGATCAACTATCTTAGTATAGGTTGATTAAACATGTATTACAAATTTTTAAATAGTAACCTTAAAAAAATCTATAAGACATGTGTGAAAGTGTGTTAGCCTTAATAGGCTTCTGAATTAAGAAAAAAGTCCCAAAAGACATCTATACACCATACATGACTAGTCCCAGTAGTGGGACATTGGAGCCACTTCTCGCTCCTGAAAGTACATTCTACATAATCTCAAGGATATATGGGAGGATCCAAGGTGAAAAGTCCTTGCTCATACAATGGGAGGGGTACATATAGCCAAGGATGATGCTTGACTCTTATGACTCTTAGATTACCCATATGGTTGTTCAACTTCCAATGAATTTTCAACTGACATGACTCTTCAACTTCTTGTTTGCATCCATTGGACTTCACTTTAAATTACATTGAGTTGCAACGAATATGGCCCATAGTGGTGACGTGGGCAAGTAAACTCATGACACAACTTGACATGACACTGCTGACATGTACTTGTTGATTGTGGTGTGGGTGTCAAGTTGTTGCACTGCTAAGTGATGGATGTACTGTTGGTGTGCTTTGTCTTCTCCTATGCATTACATAGTGCTATAGGGTCTTTGACAGTCTTTGTCTTACATGATGGTTCAATGCATATGTTGCTTTTGATTATTGCTTGATGTGCTTGGTACGTACATCCAGTTGTAAGTAACTCTTCTAGCATGTGCACTACTTTGTAATCTTATTCATCGTCACGAAATGATATATTAGTGTAGTTGTTCCTGCAATTCACTCATGACGGGACGGCATCAAATCCAAAACCTTCTAGTATAGCATGATGCATTGTTATCGTGTTCTAGGTGACAGGGAGGGAGGACAACTCACTAGGAAGGCATAAAGCAAAAATTATGCTTGAATGAGGAACTCCAGGAGTACAACCTACACTATCAAGAAAAACTGTAGAGTGACCGCTAGGAGGTAGAATTGCATAGTGAAGGATACCCATGGCTACTCCAAGGTGGGACCCTAAGGGGCACTTCTGCGCAGTTCCTAGAGGGAAGGCAAGACAAGGTTGTGGGGGACGTGCTAGGTAGTTCTACATAGTTTTAATGAACAAGGCATGACAGGGATGAAAGGGACCTACTGAGCATGATTGTGTAGTTTTGGGGAAGAGTGTAGGAGAGGTAGTAGAGGGCCTACTAGACATGTTTGCATAGTTTTTGAAGACAATGTAGAGAAAGGCAGAAGAGGACAGCTTGGACATGTCTGCATAGTTTCGCATATCAATCTAGACCTAGGTCTTGGTGTAGTGCAAGGTTCTAGTAGACCGAAAGGAGGCCTCATAACTATGCTTGAGAAATGTGTAGTTTAGTTTGGACATGGAGGCAATTTCTGCACAGTTCAAGGAGGCAGACAATTTTCTCACCTCCAAGATTGCACAATGCAATTGACCTAGAGGACAACCTCAAGAACTACGCAGTTCTAGTAAGAAGAGAAAGGTCACTAAGGGCTGAGACTGTGTAGTGCAACTCAGTTGGGATTCAGTGGAAGAGGGTTGTCTCTGATAGATTTTTAGGAAAATGGTTTTGTTCAAAGAAAGTGAACTTGTGCATACTTTATATTGTGATCATACACTTAGCATACTTCAACGACAACACAACAGAGACCACCAGTACAACAAGACAGAACATGCCCTCAGTGAGACTGTCTTGGAGCTAAAAGTGATAAGCATGACACTTGAGATAGACCTTTGGACGACCGTGATGACACTTACGCAACAGTACTTACAAATTTTTGTGTGAGTACGATAGATGTTTACATAGTGAATACAATCCAAACACACAAAGACAAACCTTCAAACTCACTAGAACAAGATCATAAGCATGACAAAGCAATTAATATGCCAAAAGATAAATGCTGGTGAAACAAGAAAAAGGGTGAAAAGACTTGACAAGAGCTCATCGGGTGAGCTCTAGTTTTTGCATCCATAAAAGGAAAAGCCATAGAAGGCTTTGAAATTTTGATGTAAGAGAATTGTTTGGAGGATATTGCGGCCACTACAACACTTGGCGACACACTAGTCGAATATCAACTTCTGTGATTTGGTTTGTTTCTAGTAAAGAGCCTTGGCCTTTTTTGGGGAGTATTGATTCATTATGTGGATTCCTTTGGCTTCCCCACTTACCCTATGGACAAGCACAATTCACCTTGCTCTGACTCAGTTGAACGCAACACAGAATTTAGCCAGATCACAGTATTTCAAATCAGGAAGGGTAATTTTGCTCACGAGCTTAAGATTTTCAGAGATAGTTTTTCATCTCTCGTGTTGCACCATTTCCATTAGGCCTAGATAGTAGCCCGATGGAATCATGCAGGAACACAAGCATTGTTGCACTACCAACTAACCTAGACAATACCCTAGTGGAGTTGCCTTCTTAACCTCTCTGTGCAGGAAGAATTTCTCTTCTTCCACCTTTATTTTTTTCAAAAAGAACCATGCATGGGCACTTATTTATTTTTTGATCAGAAGAGGTATCCCAACCTAGTGAGAGTGGGAGAGGTTGTTCCTTCAGATAATCATACAAAGACTTCTAATTCAGGTTTATTGATTTAGATTTTACCCTTCTCTATTTCTACTAGTTGGATAAGCTTGAACACACCAGAGAAGAAAAATCAGTACAAGCATGAGGTTTCCTAGATTGGAGCTACATTCATGATCAAACAAAAATTTCCTTACAAACATATCGTATCTTCCATCAAAACTTCATCGGCCATAACTTATAACCAAGTATAAAGAAGGAAAACACAACACTGGCCAAGCATCGCTGTGTCACACGACTCTTTGAACTTCATCCACATACCCATTCAGAAGCAAAAACATAATGCAGGCACAAAATTTATTCACGTAGTGGAAACAAATGGAAAAGTAAACACGAAATGAAAAATAAGACGAGGGGAAAGGCATACACAACAAGGAAACAAAACTAGCAAACAAGAAAACAAAATGATTAAAGCAACAAGATGTAAAATAAGAAAACCATGACAGACTATGAGTGCAACATGAGTGCAAGGAAGGGAAAATAGAGATGCAACTAATCATATTCCTATTCTAACAACTAAATATTTAGGGTTACATGAATTGAAATTTCTAGTGAAGACACCATAGTTTCTCCTGATCGCATCCACAAAGATACAAGATATTAAATTAGATAAAAAGAGTGTGCAATATAAAATACAAAAACTTGAACAAGATGCACATGGAATGGAAGGTCCTACATATGGGAAGAAATATGTATCACAACCAACCAATACATGTTCTTACCTTTTCTATGGATACCCTTTTAAAACAAACTTCAAAAATGTCTTGTGGGTGCATCCTCTTTTGCATCGAGGTTCTTAGCAAGTGTGAGGAAGGATTGAAGTTTTTTTCTTGTAACATGACTTTCCAAGTAAGAGTGTTCAAGCCATTCAATGATTGGATCATAAAATTCATGATGGTTATTTGGAAAGCCTCATGATTTCTGACTGGATGAATTCTCTATTTGACAAAAAATATCAGGATGGGGATATTGTAAGGAAAAATAAATTTGATCATTCTCTACTGTCATGCCAAGACAGTGAGCACCTACCATTAGCATAGGTTGAAGTGCCTCACCTGCTTGACATAAATTTGAGGAAAAATATTATAAACAATGAAGATTATAGTGTGCGAAGAAACTGTCATCGGACGTGCTAACGATAAAATTATAAGCCGAATGATAGCCACACAAGGTAGAGTAATGATTAGATGAATTAATTGAGACATCAGATTCCCAGTTTGTAATGAAAAATAAAAATCCATGTGAAAAATCTTCTCAACGCTCCGAATAATGGAACCAAGTTCGCTGTGAGCTAGATATGATGGACAATTTATAGGGAAAGGTTTTCCATAAGGTCGAGTAGCTGATCATGAAGAGGGAAATTTGATAAGTATGATAGCAAGGAAAGAAAGTCTTTGAGATGATCAATCTCATAATCCCATGATTTCATGATAGATGACCATTCCAAACCTGAGTCTGACATAACATATTTTCATGAAGATGGATGCATTGTGACAGATCTGTGGATTTAGTCATACATGAAATTTTGAAAGTTTGAAAGATCACACTTAGAATGCCAAATGTTTTTCACACGAGAATCCACATTGAGTGTAACCATGTAGAGAGATGGATTCTGCATGAGAAACCAGATCTGATGTGGGTTCACGGGCTTACCAGAGTCATGAGGTCTTGAAATATCCATAAATGAATGTTGAAGTGCCTCGACTACTTGATACATCCCAAAACATTCTAGAATTGCAAAATTGTAATTTGAAGCGTTAACCAGATCATGCATGGCTTGAGAATGGTTGTTGCGGATTTCAAAATTTCTCTGAGGATAGTAGAAATCTGTGTCACATGTTTCACCATAATTTTCAACTTGAGAAAGCTGACTTGAAGAGTCGTTTTCATGCAAGAGAAGAGATAATGGGGAGTGATGATTGCCCAAGACAGGGGGTCGGTCAAAATAATTAATTATATAGGATGTTCCACTGAGATTAGCATATTAAGAATCAGTCAGGAATGGTAGTTCATTGTCTTGATGCACAAAATTTTGAAACATAGGGGGAAGACTGATAGTGTCCTCACCTTTCTGCTTCTCTGCCTATGTAATGTGACTTCCTTGCGCCTGATCGCAATTTGAGCTAGCATCTTGAGAATCAAAAGGATGAAAACAACTGACTGGCGAAGTGGGTTGATCATGCTAGCCATGGTACAAGGAGTCGTGTCTTGTAGATGATGGAGGATTGCAGAGATGCAGATCAGATTCAAGACTTTAGTTATGAATGATGACGTCCTCTTGTATAATGGAGGATTGAGTCTTCATTATAGGCTTCCTAAGGCATTCCATAACTTCCCCCATAGAAGAGGGATATATATGAGAAGATAGGTTGGGGACATGTTGCGCAGATTTCTCATCTTTGCAATCATTACAATGGGACACCAAAATCAGGACTGGGAAAGGAGAAGGAAAATGAACAAAAAATGGTGTTGGGCTCCTCATCTACAATATGAGGTGCCTCATGGTTCACAAGAGTTGGGGAAGAAGGGAAATCAAGAGGTTCACTGTATTGGGAAACATGAACCATGCATCTAAACTATTTCCCCAAGAAATCTAAGTTCAATTTTTTTTGGGAATTTCAAAACAATGGTGAAGGAACTTATCAATAATGTCCTCAACTGATTCATTAGGCTTAATTCTTAAATGAAATATTCTTTTACGGATATCTTGGTGGTTTTACTTATCGAAATCTTTATGGAGAATCCTAGAAAGGTGAGCGATCGAATGAATAGAAGCAATGGGTAATGTATGGCACCATTTCTTAACGAGACCTTCAAATGTGAGGGTGAGTAGTCTAACGATGACATCTTCATACTCTACTTTGGTACACAATTAGAGAATGATAACTTGAAAGAAATGTTCATTAAAAGTTGATTCATCCTCACCATCGAACTTATATTCTAATAAGCCATGAACGAGTTCCACAGGGATGATACAATCAAGCTTTTTAGAAAAGCATCCCAGGATTATGATTCCTGGAAGAGCCATTTTTAACATAAGGTATTCGAACCAGAATCTATGAGTGTAGCCTATCATTTGGGCATCCTTCTAGCGCCATTTTCTTGACAGTGTTGTACCCACCAACAAGGGGGATCTCCCCAATGTGAAGTCCCAACTAGACCTCACACCGTTTCCTTTAGGAGTCGCATTCGTTATGATGGCTCAATTTCCATATACCTATAGATCAGCCTTGTATCTAGGTGTCCGAAAATGAGAGTGTTACGCTGGTATCTTTAAATAGCAAGATACATGTGCCTGGTGAGATCGTAATATAACTCTATCAAGGTTCTCTTGCTACAAAGGGGGAGAGTAAAGTGAGCCTCTAAATGAGAGCTAGTAGTACCACGCACGAAGAGACACACATGAACAAGAAAGGGTTTTTCCAACATCCATCAAAATAGTCCACAGTGGACGTGATAGTCATTAAAACTTAGGTGAAGGGGGTAACACTTACACCACCTAGCGGAGTAATCCACTCGACTATGACGGTCGTTATAATAATAAAATAATGATGGTCTATCGAGTATCCCGTGGAGCAATCCATAAGGATGTGATAATGTTAATAGCCAACAAAACAAAGGTGGTTTATATAGTAACCCATAGAGTAGTCTACAAGGGTGAGATAGTTGTGATAAGTATAGAAAACATATTCAATAATGTAAGTACTAAAACAACCAAAGTAGTTCAACTATATTAGTACATGTTAAGAAAAATGCATTACAAATGTTTAAAGGTAGGCTTACAAACATCTATATAACATGCCTGAAAATGTGCTGGCCTTAACAGACTTTTGAATTAAGAAAAAGCCCCAAGACACATTTGTACACCATACAAGACTAGTCCCATTTGTGGGACATTGGAGCCACCCCTTGCTCCTCAAAGAACAAACTACAGAGTCTCAAGGCTATGTGGGAGGAGTTAAGGTGAAAATTCCTTGCTCATATAATTGGAGGGGTATATATAGCCAATTGTAATGCTTGAACCTTATGACTCTGGGAGTACCCTCATGACTGCTCAACTTCCAATGACTTTTCAATTGACATCACTTTTCAGCTTCTTGTGTGCATCCATTGGACTTCACTTTACATTACATTAACTTACAATGGATATGACCCATAGTGGTCATGTGGCCAAAAAAAACTCATGGCACAACTTGACATGACACTATTGACATGTACTAGCTGACTATGGTGTCTATGTCAAGTTTTTGTGCAGCTAAGTGATAGATTTACTCTGCCTTTAATTTGTCTTCTCCTTTGCATGGCATAGTGATGCAAGGTATTCGACGGTTTTTGTCTTGCATGATGGTTCAATGCATATGTTCCTTTCACTTGTTGATTGATGTGCTTGGTACGTACGTCCAGCTGCAAGCAAGTCTTATAGCATGTGCGCTCCTTCTTTATCTCATCTGTCATCTTAGCGATCTATCAATGTACCTATTCTTGCAATTCACTCATGACGAGATGACATCAAATCCAAAACCCCCTAGTCTAACATGATGCATTGTTATCGTGTTCTCGGTGACAGGGACGGAGGAAAACTCACTATGACAAAGCAAAACGTAGCTCAGGCTAGAATGTTGAGCACTAGGAGGACAACCTGCACTATCAAAAAATTGGGCAGTGATCACTGGGAGGAAGAATTACATAGTGAAGGACACTAGTGGTAGTTGTAAGGTGGGACCTTGAGGAGCGCTTCTGTGCATTTCCTAGAGGGAAGGCAAGATAGGGATGTAGAGGACATGTTGGGAAGTTTTATGCAGTTATCAATAGGAAGGCATGACATGGCTGTAAGGGACCTACTGATCATGACTGCACAGTTTTGGAGGACAATGTAGGATAGGTAGCAGAGGGGTTGCTAGAAATGCCTATGTAGGTTTCTAGAACAATGTAGAACACGCAACGAAGGACTTGCTATACATGTTTGTGCAGTTTCTAAAGGCAGTGCAGAGCAAGGCAGTAGAGGACCAGTTGGACATCTCTTCACATTTTTGGAGATCAGTGCAGACCCAAGTCTTGGTATTGTTCAGGGTTCCGGTAGACCATAAGGAAGCATGATGACTATGCTTGTGAAATGAGGAGTTCAATTTAGACATGGAGGCAATTTCTATGGAATTCTGAGAGGCAGACAAGCTGCTTACCTTGGGGATTGCATAACGCAACTAACTAGAGGATAGCATTAAGCACTGCATAGCTCTGGGTATAGAGTAGGGTCACTGAGGGCTAAGACTACATAGTGTAGCTCAGTGTGGATCTGGTGGAAGAGGGTTTTCTGATCGGACATGTTTTTAGGAAAATGGCTAAGTGTTGAAAGCAAGTGAACTTGTGCAAACATGACATTGTGTTCATACACTTAGGATACTTCGAAGATGAGGCAAGCATACCACCAGTATAATAAGACAAAACATGCCCTCGGTGGGACTATCTTAGATCTGAAAGCAACAAGCACGACATTTGAGATAGACCTTCACATGACCGTGACAACACTTGCGTGACAATGCTTACAACTTTGCGTGTGAGTGTGAGGAATGTTTACATAGTGAAGACAACCCAAACACAGAAAGACATACCTTTAAAATTAGAACAAGATCGCAAGCATGACAAAGCAATCAATATGCCAAAAGACAACCGTTGGTCAAACAAGCAAAAGGGTGAAAAGACTTCAAAAGAGCTCATGGGGTGGGCTCGAGTGTTTGCAACCATCAAAGGAAAAACCAAGGAAGGCTCTGAAATTTGGATGTAAGCCAAAATTTTGGAGGGTGTTGTAGCCGCTACAACATATCCTTTATGTAAAGTTAGGCTACTCTCTTCCTTAGGGTTGGTGGTTGTTTTGTGATACTAGTATGTTAATTTCTACCATTAGATTTGTGTAGAAGTGAGGTAATTTATTTCATTATTTATGATAATGGTACTATTTTTTGTAAACTATATATATTGTAATAATTTTCCTTTTTCACATGTATAAATTCAAAACTGAAATATGATTTCATATAATTTTTCTTTTTACTCCATTCACAAATATTCTAAATTGTGTAATATTTCTTTTTAATGGCATAACAAGAATCATCTTTTATATCATTTTTCTTTTCATCTACATAGTAAATATTTTTTATCTAATATTTTGTTCCATATCTCATATAAATAGATTTCACATAATATATAATCCCACCTCATGAAGATATTATGAATAACATATTTGTGAATGGATGGAAGCATAATATTTGTGTAATAAATATTATGTGGGATTGGGTGGATGGGGAGAATTTATGCAAAAACATATTCCTCAAATTTGTCTTTTTAGAATCTTGATATGTCTTTTTAAAAACTTTCCTAAAATATTCCTACATAGTGAAGTTATTATACAAAACATATAGTAGATATTATGTAAAATAAATTTAAACAATATATTTTGCATGGAATTTGAAAAAACATATATTATAAATAAATTTTACAAAGTATCATCAATATATTTTATATTATATCTTTCTAAGATCTTCTTTGAAAATAAAAAAAAAATAAAAAAGAAATTATTCAATAAATTTACTTTAAAACTATATAATAAATTACAAAATTTGATTTATTTTTGATAAAAAATTATTTATAAATAATATAAAATATATATTTTAATGATATATAAATAAAATTCATATAAAGAGTAAATTATATAATAATTTAGTGCCCTATTTTATATAAATACATAATTAATTTTAAAATATAACATTTAAATTTTATAATAATTTATGTATAAAATTGGTTAAATTCGAATTATTGAGTTTAAGCTTAAAATTGTTCAGGTGAGTATCTAATGAATTGTGATGAGAGTTATATTGGTATATAATTTAACTTTTTATTTATGAATAAAGTTCATTTATATTATATTTATAATTTTTTAAATATAATATAGCTTTTAAATGGTAGAGAGTAAGGAAAAGAAATTATAAATTTAGATGACATATTTAGGTTCTCACATTTATATAGAACAAAGTAATATATTTAGGTTCTCAAAACATAGCTTGAATGGCATATAGCTTTTCGTCTTTTCATATAATGTTTTGAGAATTAATCTTGAACCTATGCCGTCGATTAGAGCAAGGAAAGCTTGTATATTTCTATGTTTATCAGTTATTTATTAATTTATTGCTTTATACCTTGCGGATATAATTATAGGTTCCGAATCCATAAAAGAAACAGTTACTAGCTTAGCCACAAGTTTGAGGCCAAAATGGGTGCGATATTACTGAAATTAAGAATAGTTAGACTAGCTGAACAAAATACGTTGTTGGGTATTATGATATTGTAGCCTTATCTCATGCTTACAGTAGCGATTACTAAGGTTAACAAGGAAAATATAACCTGTGCATAAGCTGCTACGAGGGAAACAGTACACTGAAAAATGATCGATGTGTCGCAATTTTCGCTTACCTATTAAGAAAACCCTTTGTCTCGTGAAGAATTAATTGGGGCTGTGTTTGACGAATAGATAACGAAATAACGAATCAATGCAACGTTTCTATGCACGACAAGCTTAGAATAAAGCTTCATCGAGCATGGTAAGCCGAAAAATCGGAGTCTAAACAGGCCACAATTATCTCCCAAAGCATCGAAATTATGGTAGAAAATTTATTGGAATTTTTTTGAAAATCCGCAATATATTTAAAGCTATCAAGTTTCAAAATTTTGACCATTAATTTTTTTTTTTTTTTAAATACTAAATCCAGTTTTACCATCAGAAAATAATTTAAAAACTACCGAAATTATACTTGAAAAAAATCAATAAATTCACACTCCCCGTAGACAATGCCAGACGAAATAAGTACTTTATCTCTCGAGCCATGGGAGTAATCGTAGAATTAGTCTGCCATCGATTATAATTGTCCCCAAGCCAGTATATTTATAGTTATCCAATGAGTTGGACGAAGTAGCGTGTTAAGTGGGAATCGACGGGCCGGTTAAATCACGCATTTGACTTGTCGATAACAGCAACCGAAAGTCCACGTTCCATGCAGCGCGTTAGTGTGTAGAGAGGCTTCATTGTCGTCCACATAAAGAGCGTTCATCTACCTACCCTTTTATATATATATATATATATATTATATATATATATTAATTTAGCAGCTATTTATACTATTTAATTTGTCCTAAACAAAAAAGTAGTCACAAAAATTCTCTGTGGCAACGTACTCAATATAATAACGGAACTTAAATTTCCACCCACCACAATAAAAATACTTCATATTACTAAAAAATAATTTAATTTTAATTATTAGATTATTATATTATTTATTAATGGTAAAGATATTAATTAAATCATAATTCTATTTTAAAGGTTATTATTATTGCTATAATATATATATGCAAAAGTTTAGTTATAAATATTTTTTTTCAAATTTATAATAAAATTAGATAAGTTTATAATAAATTAATGATTATCAATACTATTATATCAAAAAATCATAACTCATTTCATGTTATAATGTAATTGGTTTTTTTAAATCAGAACTAATTTCGTGTGACATATATTCTATTTTTTAATTAATTATTTTATCTATTTTTTTTTTAAGTTAGCAAGAGTACATCTTCATCATATTCAATATATCACATTTATGGGCTACGAATTGAAGTAGTGACTTCACATTAAGGAGTGCCTTAACAAAGCATTAGATCACCATTTATTAAAGACCCCATGGATATTAACCAATTTAATTAAATGAGAGTGCGTAACAGACCCTCTGGACATTAATCAATTTAATTAAACCATGGTAGATCCATCTTAAGTGCAGATGTAACATGAGCCGAGAGGGATCAAATTCAAATATCTTCACATGCAAACTTCTTTACAGTGCAAAATACAATATGCTAATTTTCATTATTTAAGTTGTATTTGCTAATGCTAAATAGAGTATATATATATATATATATGATCAAATAAATGTTTTAACCATAAAAAATTATTTTTTTATAAACTTAAACAGCTTACAATTTTTTATAACCAACATTATTTTTCTATTTAGAACATGATTTTTATTTCTTATTTTTATTTTATTCTAAATGGGAGTGGCTAACATACAAGCTTACACATCCCCTCTTACTCAGTTGTAGAACCAACATAGATCCATCTTAAGTATGGATTTAACATTAGGCGAGAAGGGTCAAATTTCTTCAAGTGCCAACTTTTTTAGAGTGCAAAATACAATGTGTTATTTTTCGTTGTTTAAATTGTATTTTTGAATGCCAAGTAAAGTATATATATGATCAAATAGAAATTTTAACCATAACATTTTTTTTATATAAAAATATATATGAAGTTGATATCGACATAGATTAGTTCAGATAGATGTTCAAATAGTTTAATTAAATATTTTGTTGAAATATTTTTTAAAAGTATAAGATTTAAATATCTAATTCGCATATTTTTTTTAATTACTATATAGCATATTCATTTTTTTTTAATTATAGTCAACATTATTTTTCTATGTAGAACATAATTTTTAATTTCATTTTAAAGGGGCATGGATGGATGGAAAAACTTACAAATCCCTCATACTGGCCCGTAAAATGAGATGAATCTCTCGATTCAATGAACAAAGAGTGCATAGTTACTTTAGCAATAAATCTCAACTTTGTATTTGTGAATACTACCAAAAATTCTCTATAATATTTTTGTGGAGATTAGATCTTTATCATCGACCTAATAATTACCAATAATTAAATTAAAATTATAAAAACCTTATTCCAAAATAATCAAAATAATCATACAACACTACAATTTTGTATTAAATTTTCTAATTTCCCAATAATAAATACATTATATTATGTAAATAATTATAATGTGATATTTCACTGAATTATGATTTAATTACTGTTATTATAAAATTTGATAATAAAAAATCCATTAAATTAATTTTATTTGAAATTTTTTAATAAATGTATTAGATTTATATTAATTTTTATTTATTTTTATAAAATTATTTATTATAAATATTAATTTCTTAAATTCATAAATGAACAATAACTCATGTAAATTTTTGTTCTTTTAAAATATTTAAAATCATGTCAATTAATCATTAATGTTTCTGACAAGAAGTTTAAACAAAACAAGTATCTTTATTTCTTCGCATCCGCCAAAGCGATTTCTGGTTTCAGAAGCAACCCTTATTATTACCCAGTCCAACATCAAGCATAACATATTTATTATTTTACATTTGTAAATGTAAAATAAATATATAAATATTTATTTAGATATTATATATGTTGGGTGATAAGGACAATAATCTACGCGGTGGTTTATTTTCTTTATTAGTGGAGAGGCACAACCTTTTGGGGTCCAAATTATATTTGACCCCTCATATAAATTGTTAATTTTTATTATGTGGTTGTGTACACTCATGCACGGAATATTTCAGAGTTTCTCTAATTTCAATAGAATGTATATTTGCAGGTTTTTGTTGAAATATCTTTTAGTTTCAGAATAAAGTAACGCTATCACTGTTATAGTGGTAGCTAAGGAATGTTTTTAGCAATATTTGTGGCAAAAATTGATGCTTAAATTCTAAATATGTGGTGGAATGTTTTGAGTATATTAAGAATCTTTGTGAAATTGAAGAGGAAATATTGAATTTTTTTGAAGACACCAAATCTATGGTTTCTCTGTCTAATTTATGTTTTACTTGTCACTCCACTAAGTTGATGGCGAGTTTGCTCGCTCCTATTTGGCATCATGGGAAAGACATTTCTAGGAATGTCAAATGAATGAAGATGACACTATTGTTATTAAACGAACTCATGGCAGATGCATATATAATATTTGATAATTTTCATAGCAATTTTGTGGACATCATAAGTTTGAGCATATGAAATTTTAAAACGAATGTATTACCGTTCAGAAATGTAATGTTAAAATATTTTAATATTAAAAAATACTGTGAATTATTACTTCAAGCACTTAAATACGTGACAAACATTGTAATAATATGGTAAACAATTTGATTTCAGTAACAATAAGTTAATAGATATATGTCGATGAGTTACATTAATGATGATAGATAGTGATTTTATAGAAGATTAGTTTGCGGCAAGCTATGCGAGACAAATGATAAGTGATTGACCGCAAGTTGTGAGAGACAAATGGCAAGTGCAAGAACTCTGATTCTCTAAATGGAAATTCAGATACATGACAAACAACAGATTTTAAGGGGTATGCTAACACATAGGGGATATGGTATGGTTTGATTATGAAATATGTCCTAGCTAATAGATAACTACTAGCTCAATGTTTTCTGCATGTTGTTATGAGGTTAGTAGGGGCCCATGATGAGTGTAGAAATACATGAGGAAGAGTAAGGAGTCTTGGGGTGTAGGAGCAATCAGTGGTGTGACTTATGGTGATTTTTTTCCTTCTTTAAGATCTTCTTTTCACAACCACATAAGCATACATAAATTAACAAACAACACATCAAAAGGTACTAACAACAAATATAATATGATTAACCATGATCATGTTATAAACAATACTAATGAGCATGTAACATGAGATCAACAATGCATAAACCATAAATTGTCAACACATATAACAAAAACACATCAATAATCACATCACAAAAGGACATTATATGGAAGGTGGAAACCAAAAGGGTAAAAATTATCATCGGAATATATGCTTCATCTTCGTTCTTTTATAAATATTGAGCTTATTTTACATATGAACCATAGGCCACCACCATTGTGCAAGCCTCTACTTGCAAAGAAATATGATCCACCACTCACTCGGACGCTACCACTACCATAAACCATGCAAGCCACAACCTATGGAAGGCCATCACCCTCACTATCCACCAGTCACTCGGAAGCTGCCACTACCATAAACCATGCAAGCCGCAACCTATGAAAGGCCACCACCCTCACTATCTTTCTAGCCTCCAATGGAAGGAAGCCTTTACTCCCTAAGCATATTTTCCAACCTCTACTAGCAGGAAGGAACTACCCCCTTGGAAAGCCACAACTCACTTACAAGCCTCTACCCCAAACACTAAATGTACCAACCTTCAAACCTTCTTGTACCTCATTTCATATATTTTTAAACTATGACCCATCATATTGAACATAGAAACAATCGTGACCTATTTTCATCAATTTTCAAAATGAGTTCACAATGACTCTATGGCTAAACATAATTGAAATGGAATCTACTCTCACAACCATACATCATATTCAACATATAAAATCTCAATTCATAAAAACTTTATCATCCACTATACAACTGAAGTCTCAACAATAATCAGTAGCACAAATGCAAGCAATAGCTCTCATACAATCAACCATATCAACAAATCAAGCTGTCACTAAAGTATATAAACCATAAATAAAAAATTTACATGAATATGTAGAAAAACAACAAACCTCCTACATACACACTAATCACAACTCCATCAACAACATGACCATTATAAATACAATAAATCAATGATGTAATAATAGAGCAACCATACATACAAAGTTACAACCCTATAAACAATGTCTTTTCCTCTGCAAACACAACCATATCAATCCTATAAATATTTTATATGGACACTAAGTGTCCATACAATTCAACAATATTTCATGAAAGCATAACATTCAAATCCAAATATTTTTTCCATTAATGTATCTCTGCTACAACTTCTGCATACTTTTCGTTTGCCATTACATCGAACTCTACCTCTTCGTGCAAATATCTAATTTCTGCATACTCCTATCTTTTTACTAACCCCAATTCACCATAGTAAATCTCTCACTTAAAGAACAATTAACCAAACATTCTCATAGTCTTCTCCTATTGAAACAAGAGTCGCAAGGAATAGTATTCTATGCTGGACTAAAATCCCTTATATAGGTGTGTGTCATTGAAAACTTTGATAAACACAAGTTTTCAATGCAATGCCAGTTTATCTGATGAGTGCATTTCTTAAAGAAGTTGATGAGTGCATTTCTTAAAGAATAAATTTTGAGGACTACACCTCTTTTCCACCCACTAGTGGATGCTAACTTCTTAAGCAATTGCTTTGATTCTTTGATGTTATAACAAATAGTTTTCCACCTAGTGATGCCAACTATCCACCTATTGATGCCAACTTTTTATGAAATTGCTTTGGTGCTAGATGTTATAGCAGAGAGTAGGATTTTCTTCCAATGCATCAACAATAGGCATTTCATTTTTGTCATATATATTGATATCTAACCTAGTGAGAAGTGTTATTCCAAAATCTTTTCGGTCTATTATAATTCTTCCTTGATACATCTCAAACAAAATGTCTCATAAGATCTAGTTTCTTATCAGGTAAGAAGATAAAAATCCATAATCTATAAATCTAGCTACAACCATGTGTAATAGAGTCTTTCCATCATGTAGAAGTAGTGGAAAAGGATAAAAATTCCTTGACAGTGACGAAGTGAGCACTGTAAAATGCAACATCTAGTGTTGTCTTTCCATGAGAATACATTGACTCTATAATATTCAGGTATGCTAGAAGTGGCTCCTCCAACCCCTGCACTACAAAACAATGCATGTACCATGAACTAGAGTATAAAACTAAAAGAGCACCATGAATTGGTTGGTTGAAAATTTGTGAGGAGCTAGATAAGATCTGTTAGAGTAGGGTTTCATATTTTCTAGTTTAAAAGAAAAATCTTAATTTTTTTTATGCTTCCAACTCAACTATACATGTAATATGTACATTTTTTTAACATTTATTGATGCTCTTGAAATAGTTCTTGAAGACAAGTCTATCAATTGTTGCATGGAAAAGAAACCATTGTAATTGATAATACAAAATATAGGGTACACTTATCCCAATCCATTCCAATTTCCTACTGATGCCTTAACCCAAATCCATTCCTGGAGATGCTAGAAAGGAAATTGTTTGGATGTAAGAAATACCTAATGACTGGTCTATCAAAAAGAATGAAAATGGTATATGAACTGAAGCAAAAACTTTGATAACCTCCACCATGTTCATCAATTTGTAGTTGAGTAATATGAAGGATGTTCATGAAAAATATCAAAATTTTCATATTTCTTAGCAGTTTGGAAATAATAAAATTTATGTTCTATCATATCAATGGTGTCTTTACGTTCTTTCCTATATCCAATATAAACAAGTTGAGCATAATAGGGAATTCAATGAAATATTTCTAATCTATTCATAAAATGGAAGAAAACAAGTATCCATTATCTATGTTTTTTCTATAATAAAGTGAAAGAGAGTGCAAAAAAAATAAATGGAAAAGCCAATGTTGTTAATAGATTCTGAAGGCAGTAAAATTAGAATAATCAATTCATGGTAATTGTCAATACTCATAGAGTTGGAACATTTTTTTCATCATAACATGGTCATTAATGATTGTTTTTCATTGTAACAGTTTCACTACAAGTTGTCCTATTTAATTTTTAGTGAAATGGATGGCACATTCATAGAATATTTTTTTCAAAATATTTTTCAAACCCTTAAAACACATCCAGACTTCATTAGCATGAATCTTAGGAAAAATTTCTGGTAAGTTGAAAGAGTTGATTAAGCATTGGAAAATATGACGAGAGTTCATTCCCGTTAATGAGATAGATATTATGGTAAGACTTTTACCTATTCCTGGCTTGTAAAAAAATTGCAAATAGATTCATAGGAAAAAATAACCAATAAACCATACAAATTTTAACTTTCAAGAAAAAAGTGAGAAAAAATACTATTTCTATAAGCGAAGATACTAAAGACAACCATCATAACATGAAGTACACAATTCTACATACTAAGAGATAGAACCCAAAAGTTAAAAAATTACATTCATTGGTCAAGGACTAGTGCTTTGTACTACTGAAAAGAGGGCTAATCATTTAAGTGCGGGAAGAAGAAGTAGACACATACTAGTGAAGAGAGATCTAAGCATTTAAAGCTGTGGAAGAACAAGAAGACACATAAGAAACATACCCTATACATGAGCAACAAAAATTACAATAAATACATATGTCCAAACCTCAGTGAGCCATATCATATCCTTCAATATCTAACTTTTGCAAGGCAATTAAAACATCTAGTTTTGCACCCAATTCCATTACCTTGATATTAAATTTCCTCTCGAATGAGCTCAAGCTATGGGTCAACAAATTATTTTGTTGTCTATACTCCTTCTAATAGTTCCCTATCAACCATGTCGTGGACGAAGTCTAACACCATGTATATTGTTTCCATTTCCATAGTATCTACCAATGTCATGAAATATAATGATATTGGTAATAGTATTAGGGATATCAAGCCTATATTAGGGGGTGAAATCACTACCTTAGGCATTGATGGTGTCTTTATTATGGCATAGTGGGGGTTCTTGGTCGAGCAGGCTAAGCGAAAGTCACCCTAAGGGCTTGCGAAGGGTGGAACAAAGATAGCATAATATATAGAGACATCATGCGTAGAGGCAATAGTGTGAGCACAACTATTATGACTAGAGATTTGTAATATAGATACAAAATAAAAGACTCGATTGAATGGAGGGAGTTTGGCCATCATGCTAGCGTGCTTGCTAGAGATAGCTATGTTACTTACTCTGTTGTCTTTTTCCATATATTTGATGTTGGATTTTCTATGTGGGACCTTTCCCTACCTATTGATTATCTATCTTGATTGTCTCTCTCGATTCCATTATAAGCTAACATATGCTAGCCAGGACATGACCTACTAAATAACTAGCTTGCGTATATGAATTGATTGAACATTTTCCAGCACTATAACCATTGCACACCATTGTGTTTCTCCCAGTTTGTCCCTAAAGCAGTAAGTTAGTTGATAGCGATAACATGTGAGTATAGAAGGTGGAAGGACAATTACACCCTAACACCTAGCTTTACACCCAGCTATAGTAATAATAGGTTACAAGGTCAAACTCTTTAATATATTATTACAACTTGCATCGTAGCAATAGGTGGCAAGGCAAGGCAATGATATATTGTGAAACAAAGGATATATTCGGTTTAAACTTTGGAATATATAAAATGAAGGATATAAGAAGTTTCAAATTTGGGATAAAAAGTGGATGGGGTTTTTTGAATTTTGGATAAAGCCTCAAACTTTGGATAAAAATGTTGATGGGTTTTTTTATAGTCTGGATAAAGCTTTTTTTGATGCGCAGAATTTTCAGTCCAGCAATAAGACCCTCGAACCAAAATTTTGGATAAAATCATTTTTTTTAAAGAATATTTAAAAAAATAAGTAGATGATCCAATCAGCACAATTTAATATGAAGTCAATGCCAAAGAAAATGAAAGAGTCAATACACTGCCGAAGACATGCACTAATAAGACGACATAACACGTTCTACAAAAGACTCATTCTATTACATGAATCATCTATAAGTAGTTAACAAGTGCGCATAGTAACTCAAATCCACATTTATATATAATATATATAGAACTAAGAAGTGATCTGGAAAGAGAGATAGTAACAACAAATCTCTCAAAGGAAATTTAGATTTATATAATAAATATTTAATTCATTTTTATTCCATATTTGTTATTAGAGTTTCACTATTTATGGAAGAGATATATAATATATTGAAAATAAAGAATAAGTAAACACAATTACTCACAATTTATAATGAGCTTCAAAATATGCTTAAGGAAATGTTTATGAAATAAAATCTAGTTAGAAGGTTAGGTTTCTATGTTGTCCTTTATCCAGAATGGAAATGATCTAAGTACAGAGGAGAAAAAACTTCAATGGAGTTCTCTAGGATTTGTGCCTAGAACACAAACTCCCTGTATTGTAATTTTACTCTCCACAACACTCAACTAATTTACACTACTAGGAAAAAGATGAAAGCAAAAAAAAGGAACCCCTTTTCTCCCTAGTGATGCAGTCATAACATAACCTAATATCCAATGAGCGCTTAAGTCTAACTCATTCAAATTCTACTTGTACAATCATAAAAATAAATGGATAGTAAACACCAATGGGCATCAATCCATAATAAACATTGAAATTGGCATCAATCCATAATGAGCATCGAAATGTCTACCTCACGATACGTCTCACATTACTAATGTTAAAAAACTATTAAAAATTAATTAATGTATGACTTTATGTTCAATAAGTATTGTTATTATTAATTATGAAAATAATTCATATATAAGTTAAACATATATAGATTTATAAATAATGTAACGATATTCTTAAGCATAAATATAATCCCCTATTTTACCAAAAGGATTCTTAACTTGTAAATGACCTTTGTTATAATAATATGCATCAATACTATGCCTTATTAGTACCACATTCCAAAAAAATCATAGCTCATTTCATATGGCACCTATTTATATGACCTTTTTTTAAATTAATCAATTTAATTACAAGGAAGTTAATAATGTAACTACTTTTGAGATAAATCCTTACCATACACCTAATAATTACTGATAATTGAATTAATATTCTCGAACTTTTACTCCAAAACAAAAATTTCGACCATCATAATTAGAATTATAAATTTTACCCTTGTAGAGTGTTATTGATAGTGTTGATTTATCTATCCGTTTTACATCAATGATTAGGGTTAACGTAACATCCTCTTAAATTGTGGTGGTCAATCATGACAATTTAATTTCCAACACATATCATTTGCTTTTGAAAATTGATTTAGGTGATTGTTTGACACATTGGAAAGTAATTAGAGTTTATAGTAGTATCACAGGGTTTAGTAATTTGGAAGGAATTTTTTACT
This sequence comes from Pinus taeda, assembly GCA_000404065.3. NCBI lineage: Eukaryota > Viridiplantae > Streptophyta > Pinopsida > Pinales > Pinaceae > Pinus > Pinus taeda. The sequence continues at coordinate 467,831 of APFE030736701.1, read as the reverse complement.
CATACAAAATTCCATTTAATCCCTTAAACTAACACCCAAAAGGTTTTAGACCCCAATACTCGAAATTGTGTCTCACAACTAAAACGTCTCATGTAGGCTAGATTATCTCATTTTTTCATTTCAAAAGTACCAAGATGGATGAAAAATAATATGATGTTATAATCCAAATCATACTTTCCAATTTTTTTGGGATTTTAGTTGTCAAAGTATTTTACTAAATGAGGAGAGGAAATTTGGTGTCTATCTTTTTCTTGTAGTATCAATTAGCATTTGTTGGAATTTATCCTTTCAACCCAATCTACCAATGGGATTGTCGCATGTGTCTTGTAGTTCTATACCTTTTCTACAAAATTATATTTTATGTCACATATACCTAACAATATGGAGATAAGTCCTCTACAAAAGGAAGGAGCTTCTCCTTTACTTAATCCAGCATGGACGGCTCATAGACTTTGATATTTTCCATGTTCAACATTGAGTAAATGTGAATGTATAAATTGTTTCCCCCCTTCTCCAGTATGTCAAAAGGACAATATTGTAGATCATTGACTTTCCTACCATAAACCTATGTTAGGTCCCTATACTACTAGTGTAACACCTTGTTTTTATTAGTACAACACACTTATTATATTGTTGTGCCCATGTAGCCTCCATATTATTATTATTGTGCCCTATAGAAGCCCGCTATTGTTATTATTGTGCCCTTACATTATTATTGTTATGTCGACTCTGATTATATTATGACCCCTTAGACTCCTATATATAGAAAGGAGGTCTTGTCATTTGCATCATCTAAGAATTGTTCATTTATGTAATGTAAATGAGGTTGCCCCCTCGAAGAGGCTTATTTGTAAGGCATTGATTTATCTTTTCTATCTTTTTGTGAGATGGTTCCATAACATTTGGTACTAGAGCTTTGGATTCTAGGGTTTTTCTACTCCTAAATAGGTCATCATGGAATTTTTGCTATAATGTTTTCACTACGAAGTTTCAGACACTAAAAAAATAACCCATTTGAGAATAGATAGGTCTTAACCTCCGGTCTGAATTTCAGAGCTTGTCTCGCTATATTTTCGGAGATATTATTTGAGGAAGTTAGGGTTTTTGTAAGCTCCATAATTTCAACTAAAACAGGTCATCATGGGATTTTATCTTTCGCTGCAAAGTTTCTCAAGCTAAAACAAAAACCCATTTCAGAAACAATTGGTCTAAACCTCTTCTTTAAATTTTAGATCCTATCTCGCTATTGTTTCGGGGATATAGTCTAAGGAAGTTAGGGTTTTTGCATACCCTTGAATTACATTCCAAATAGGTCACCTTGGTAAAATCGTTATAACCGTCTCTCTGAGCATCAAATTGAAATTTCATCAGAATTTACAAAAAGAGGACAAAATGTAATTTCCTGTGTATATTTTTCAGAACCAAAGGTCAAAACAATGACATGTGGCACTTTATACAAGTTCACTCCTCTGAAAAGCTATATAGTTAGGTCATCTTGGGAGATTGTGCATAACTCTTTCTTGGAGAATCCTATTTCGATCAAATTGGTGGCATTGGAAAGATGATGCAGAGGGCTACTGTAGGACGAAATTTCAGGACTTGGAGATCCTAAATTACAAAGTTACAGTCATTTCAATATCTAGCTCCTAAAATCAAGAAAATAAAATATAAGGAATTTTGATGGCAAGGATCCAATACATTGGATACTACAGATGGAGCAAAATTTTGATCTAAATGAGGTTGAACTATTACAAAAGGTATTTATTGCATCTTAATATTTAGAACTGGATCATTTTTTATGGTATAAAGGGTTGTGTTCTCATAGAGCACTTGTCACTTGGTCAATTTTCACAGAATAAATGATAGCACAATATGAGGATACAAAGAGTAACACCTTCTTTAGCCAATTGAAAAATCTCAAACAAAAGGGTTCAATGGAAGAGAAAATTGAGGATCTCAAAAAATGAATATAAGGGTAAATGATATTCTAGAGAAGAAAAGGATTGATGTCTTCATAAAGACTTTAAAGGATAACATTCAACATGAGGTTCGTCGTTGGGAACCTAATTCATTGGAGAAGGCATTCAGGTTGGCAAGAAAAAATGAAAGCGAAATTTTGGAAACAAGTAATCCAACCACTCATGACTATAATTATGGAAGGTTTTTTTCTCCTAGCCTTCCACAACCTATAAGGTTTACACTACAACAATTGGAAGAAAAAAGAGAAGAAGGGATTTTTTACAATTGTGATAGAAAATACACTAAAGGTCATAAGTGTGCTGAGAAGAAATTATTTTACATAGATTGTGAAGAGGAGGAAGAAAAGGATCAAGAAACGTCAAAAAGAGAGTATATACACTAGGAACCAACACCAGAGAAAGAAAAAATGAATCCAACCATCTCTTGTAAAGAATTGGAAATAATTACTACTCCTCAAACTCTTAAGATAGAAGGACATATCAGGAAGAAAATGGTTCAACAAGTAAAATATCACATCGAGAAAGAAGAAATGAATCCTAGAATATCTTGTAATGCATTGGCTAGAATTACCACTCCTCAAACTATCAAGATAGAAGGACATATCGAGAAGAAAAATGTTTAGGAAGTGAAAGTTCACATTGAGAATTAAGGAATGAATCCGACCATACCTCGTAATGCATTGGAAGAAATTACCACTCAAACTCTCAAGATAGAAGGACATGTTAAGAAGAAAATGGTTCAAGCAATGAAAGTTCAAATCAAGCATTAACAACAAGTTTTCCAACTTTTAAAGGATAACGACACTTTGGTACAGAAACGAACGAAGCAAGAGGCAGATCAACATCGCAGTGAAAGAAGTTTTGATGTAGGCGACTAGGTATATTTATGACTACATATCAAGCAAGATATTGATGAGAAGGAAACATTGGAAATACTACATGCACTTAAGAAATGGCAACCTTACCTAATGGGAAGACACTTTAAGGTAAAAATGGATCATGATAGTCTTAAAGGAGGTTCTTCAATTTGTATCATCTAAGAAGTGTTCATTTGTGTAATGTAAAGGAGGTCACCTCCTCGAAAGGCTTATTTCTAAGGTGTTGATCTATCTTTCCTATCTTTTTGTGAGCTGGTTTCATAACAACCTATAAACTCTCATTGTTCAAACGTAACCATACTATGTCTCCCACTATAAATTACCTCTCTAACTTGTTTTGATCATGTTGAACATTATATTTTTCTTATGATATCTTAAGTTCCTCCTATACTTCTAAATGGATTTAGACAATATTATTTACATATGTTCCTCATCTTAAATAATCCCTGGTGATATCCTCCTTTACTCCTACATTGCACCCATATACACAATATAAAAGTGAAGGTGGAAAATATCCAAACTAATCTCAAACAATGAATGCTTAGTTTAATCTTTTACTACCTTGTCATAGGAGTTCTATATGTAGACCAAATTTTTATCCCAAGTTTTCACATTCTTTTGATTGTAACACCTCAAAAGTTGTATCAAATTTTTTTTTAGTACTTATATTTTCCCATTTGTCTATTTTGTAGGCCTCCTCAATTTTGTGTCCATATTCACCAACACTGAATTCCAAAATGCACTAAGAAATATGTTGTACTTAACTGAAATGATGCTTTTTTGTATCTCAAAATGTGTCCAAAAGTAATGAGAGAACAATTTCATTTCTTCTTGTCTCCTTGTTGTCTTCTTACAAGGTATGAAGCATCTCTTTTAGTAGATCAACTATGACAAATATATAGTCTTTTCCTTCATTGTTAGTTGAGAAACAACCTACAAAATCCATGGAAATGCATTCCCAAGCATGAGTGGGTATATGTAAAGAATGATATAGCCCTTATTTGATATAACAAGGTTTCTTAGGAAAATAAACTATAGATCCTATAACTAACCTAGCTATAGCTTCTTGCATCATGGATTAGTACACATACCTAAAGAAATTGGCAATCCTCTTCCCCACATTGAAATGCCCTATAACTTTAGATGTGTGACCTTCCTTAATTAGTTGTAGGAACTCACCAATATGAACAAATAGATTTGCGAACCTATATTTTAATCCATCCTAGAGACCATAGTCAATTTTGTTCTCACCATTATCTAAATTACTCTAACATTGAAACTATTGATAAACCTCCCTAATGTAATGAACCTCCTTAGCCTCCCCGAAAATAGCCTCTAGTCCCCATAAATTTGAATTTTTTTTCTTGATTACAGTTAAGATTTCATAGTCATCATGAGTTCAGTGAACCAAGTATCATAACCATGGTGAAATATAGGATTCATATCAGCTAGGCGTAATATCAAATGCTCTCCTCACATGCAACCCTTACAACTACTTTAATGTCTTCATGCAATATTATGTGAAACATTAATAGAACATTTCCTTACATCCGATTTTGATACCATGTGTATGCATCTTACTTTAGGAATAATCAAAGCTACTATTGTCTTATCTATTATGCACATGGAAGAATACTTGAACCGTCCCTAACCGGTACTAGGATGAGGGCATTTGGATCTAGTTGTCAGAGTTTATAATTCAAAACAACCACTTACGTTTTGGAGGAACAACCAATAAACCATTTGAAAACCACCTCACCAACACATAATAAGATATTTCTTTGTTTCTATTGCATCTAATATATGAAGAAGATTATTAATATAGCTCATTCAGGGCATAGATAATAGTAAATCATTATACAATTAGCAACTTACTCCATAATGGTTTGCAACAACCAAATTCCTAATGTATAAATAATATCACACAAGTTAGAGGCACTCTTCTTTCCTTGCTCACCTTTAATAAGTTCTGAGATTACATTCAACAATTACTTCATCGCTATTTGGAGTGAAATAAAAGTTACATGCATAATGATAATACAATCATTTTCATAGATACTGACAACACATCTTCTATAATCTCGAGCTGAAAGATTTAACCATTCCAAGAGTCGGAAATAAATATAGAGATAAGAAACCAACAATCAGCATATCTGAGCTAAATTATTTAACTTCATAACAAGTAAGGATTAATATAAAAGTCATACCATGCAATTGAATCTCACAAGAATAGAGGGAAACACCATTAAATCTATTAATACATAAGCATGTGTAATTCATGCAAGATTCTCATGGTGAATAAACTTAAGAAATTTTCTCATAAACAAACTAAAACTATAATAGAGAGAGAGAGAGAGAGAGAGAGAGAGAGAGAGAGAGAGAGAGAGAGTAAGAATCATCATGGAAAAAATTCCACGCATCAGACACCAACTAAAGCCTCACTTGGAGGAAGGAGCACCACCATCCAATAACGAATCACCTCTAATTCCCCCCAAGATGAAGATCTTGCCAAGGATCAACTATCCTCAATTGATCAATGCACTAGGTATTTAATACCCTCTTTCATGATTTAGTTACCATTGGGGGCATGTCGCTTTTATGAATTTTTTCATTTTCCTAGGTCTTTTTGGCAAAATCTCATCTTTATCTCCCGTGAGGCTTTTCCCCATAAAGCTTGCCTTTATCTCCCACAAATATTTTATGTCTAATGGATCATTATCTCCCATCCATACAATGGATCTCGAGTCCATCCAAGCTTATCTATAATCACATCTAGAAGCTTTATCATGAAAGATTCATCTCTATCCCATTCCTTATGGTATTTGGAAAGAATATCCTCTCTCTTGTGCTCCACCCTCCAAGTGATTTATTTTATTGATTTATTTAATAACACATTTGATTTTCATATTACATATCACCTAGCTTTCCTGAGCATCGGTTTAGAATAGTTTCACCCACAAAGGAGGGTATCACACCTAGCTTTCCATAGATTAGGTTTACAATCTTTTAACATACAAGGGAGGATATCACACTTAGCTTTAACTCAGGCTTGGTTTACAATAATTTACCACACAAGGGAGGAGTGTTATATACTCCCCCCCTTAAATTTTACAGCATCCTCAGTGTATCATTACATCATGTCCTCATTCACATGTAGTTGGTTTCTAAATCAATAGCTTTCATGGCTTTGCCATTTGATGTAATTTTTCCCAATCTACATAGGTCACAAGGAGTGATTGATCCAGATTTAAAAAGGAATGCAAAAAATTATAGAGATAACCATAAACATAGAGATGTAGCAAAAATAACACTTCATTTCATTAATGTAAAATACTGAAATATGCTTACAAAGAGAAATGGAAATAAACTAGCAAGGGTGATGGTAGCTTATCTCTGAGAAGAGATGTGGTGGCTACATGCCTCTAAACTATGTTACAATTGAGGATCGAAGGCCTATTTATTGTTGAGAAACAATGGAAAACCCTAAACATCCAAAAACCTAACCCCAGATGATGAAACACCAAACTATGGGCCCCGTTTGGGTAAATTGGTACATCAACTTCCTGTGGTCGTCAATTTGGTATATGATCTTTGTTTGATGCACAAAATATCTCGTTAGAAAGATCTATCCGAGAACTACAACTTTGGTAAGAGACACATCGGTCCAATTATCTGTGTTTCTCCCAGTCTTCCCAAAATTCATCATTTAGGGCCTCAAAATGGCTCCAAAAGTTTAGGACCCAAAAAACTGCTACAAATAGTAAGTTGTGCTACAATTAAGGAAACTAAAGAAGCCGAGAGAAACAATGGTGGGGGTCCAAGTGGATTTGGTAGGTGGCCACCAATATCCACCTATACCATTCCTTCCCCCTTATGAAGCAATGGTCCCCATTGCATTGAGTTCCTCCATGAGATGAGGAAACTTCTACTGAACTTGGTCCCTGGTGAGCCACTTGCCCTGGTGAAGGAGTTGGACTACTTTGACAACTCAATACAGTTGGATATTCTATTGGTGAGTGTACTTGATCTGTGTGTCCATGATTCAATCAGTTTTAACTAGTTCCATGCAATCTAGATTTAATTATGTGGGTGTGAGATGTTCTGCAATGTCAAATGTGTTTAGTAATAGTGGAAAATATGGTCGAAGGCACTCCACATTGAACACTAGGTGCAGGCAAAGGAATGGGGGAATTTTGAGCTCAAATGCATTGTCTCCCATAGCCTTGGTAATGGTGTAAGGACCATATCAGAGTGGTATTAGTTTCCGATAGGCTCTGGTAAGGTGTTCCTTTTGGAAATGTAACCAGACTTTATCACCCACCTAAAACTTGTCTTGCACCCGATGTTGATCATGACACTGCTTGTACTTGGTATTTGATTTCTCCAGAATGTCATGGAATTGCTGGTGAATATGTTGGATGTGCTCAGTGAAGCTAGTTTCCTTATCTGTTTCAGATTCGACATGAGATGAATCTGTGTCAGTAGCTACAAATGGCATGGCCACATCAATGGGACATATTGGCTGGAATCCCAAGCCCACCTCAAAAGGGTTGTGGCCAGTAGAGCTGTGAAGAGCTCAATTATAGCTGTACTAAACATAGGGGAGGCTCTCGTCCCATGTGCGTGGATGCTTTGAGTTTTACATGCGCAAAATGTGTAAAATCATCATGTTGACAACCTTTATATGGCCATTTGTTTGAGGATGGAAGGTTGTGGACTTAGTGAGTTTGGTGTCTAGCATTGATCGAAGACTAGACAAAAATTTACTGAGGAACCGACTATCCTGATATTAGATGATAGACTATGGGATCCCAATGTGCACCCATACTCATTCAAGGAAGAGTTTAGTAGTGGATTTTGCTGGCATATTCTTCTTACAGGTTGCCATAATGGCCATCTTTGAGAACTTGTTGAAAACCACAAAAGCATAGTCATTTCCATTCTTAGTGGAAGGAAGGCCTAACATGTAATCCATGGAGATGGATTCGAAAGGTCGACTAGGGGTAGGAAACAGGGTATAGAGGCCTTGCTTCTTGATGATCAGTTTGGCAACGGTGCAGGCAGTGCATGATCTGATGTACTTCTAGACATCCCATCAAGATTCAGCTAATAGAAATACTTTTGCAGTACTACCACCATTTTCTCAACCCCGAAATGCCCAATAGCCTTACTATAGTGTGCTTCCTAAATCATCTTGGCACGCTCGCTTGAAGGAACACAAAGGTGACCTAGGTGGCATAATAGGGCATCTTAGAGGTGAAAATATGGAACATGCCGCCCCTCCAAGAGTGTCTGGTATGTGTGGCTGAATTCCGATCTCTTTTATAGAGAAGTGGCCAATTAGAAGTCTCATGCACACAAGAGTTGAGCACGGTGGTTAATGCCATGATCGGTGGTCGACTAAGGCAATCTGCAACATTATTGGTGTTTCCCTTCTTATACTCGATATTCAAATGGAATTGTTGCAAGTATGTCGACCACTTCTGATGGCAATCATTCTACAATTTCCCTTGGGTTTGTATGAACTGTAGGGGTCAATGGTCTATGTGGATGACCGTTTCCTTCCCCAAAATGTAATGCTTCCATTGTGGATAACCTTACACAATGGAATACATTTCTTTTTCATAAGTGAGATACTTTCGAATTGTGTCTGAAAGTGTCTCACTGTGATATGCCACTAAATGCCCATGTTCAGTAAGGACTACCCCAATAGCATAGTCAGAGGCATCTCTCTCAACTTGAAATGGGTGTTGCAAATCTGGTAACACGAGCACTGGTGCCATGCATAAGTGATCTTTCAACTCTCTGAATGCAATCTATTGAGATTCAGACCAAAAGAATTTTTCTTTTGCTCCTCCCTTGGTGACTTGACTCAAGGCCCAAGTGATATAAGAAAGCCCCAGCATGAACCTGCGATAGAAGTTGGCAAGACCTAGAAATCTGCAGAGCTCTATCAGAGTGGTTAGGGATGGCCAATCCCAAATGACTTGGATCTTGGATAGATCCACATGCACCCCTTGGTCGTCAATAATGTATCCTAGATACTAAACCTGGGTCATGCCAAAAGTGTATTTCTCCAAATTCGCACATAGCTTGTGTTGCCGCAGTGTTTGGAGAACCTATCGGATGTGGTGGAGGTGCTCTTCCCAATTCTAGCCGAAGATCAGGATGTCATCCTAGTATACCACTATGAATGAGATGGTGAATGGCTCCAAGATGTCATCCATTAGCCTCATGAAGGTTGCAATAGCATTCGTCAATCTGAAAGGCATAACCAACCGTTTGAAAAGGCCCTCCTTGGCTTTGAAGGCTATCTTCCACACGTCAGAGGGTTCAATTGGTACCTGGTGATATCCTAACTTTAGATCGATCTTTATGAAATATTTTTCCCGATTTAGTTGGTCCTGGAGGTCATCAATCCACGAGATCATGTACCTATTATGGACAGTGATCTTGTTTAGTGACTCATAGTCAATACAGAGCCTCCAAGTCCCATCCTTCTTCTATACCAACATAGTATGAACTTGGACGGATGTGAACTTTCTCAGTAGTTCTTTAATCTACCTCCTGGTTTCATCGTTCTCTAGAACAAAGTGCCGATAGATTGGTCCATTGGGTAGCGGCGCACTTGGGGTCGGATCAATGGAGTGATTGACCTGACAGTGCAGAGGAACCCCTGCAGGGGAGGTGAAGATGTCCTCATACTCTTTCACGGCCTTGTCCATCTATAGTTGTTGCGTGAAGGAGCCCTATATGAAGCTTGTGGCCACTATCTTCTTCTTTCCATGAGGGCATATCATCAGGAAAACAAATTTACCAATTTTGGAAATGAGCTTACTGCATTGTTTTGTAGTAACCAAAGATATGGTGGTAGGTGGTGCTACCTCTGGTATCCTGTACAACTTATTTCCCAATGTAACAGTAACACCATTGCGCCTTGATTCATACATAGCATGTTCCTTCCACAGATATGGTTGTCCGAATAATACATCACGAACATCAAGGGGAGAAATGTCACATAATACCTCATCTATGAAGGGCTTGATGTTGTATGGAAGGTGACACTATTGGCTCACGTGAAGATCTCGTCCTTGGTGAGGCCACTCAATGGTGTATGGCTGTCAATGTGCTATGGTCGGTAAGCCCAAATGCTTCACGACCTCTACCAAAATGAGGTTCTTTTGGCTCCCATTGTTGATAATGAACTGTATTGGGGAGCCCTTTACCCACATCTTGGAGTGGAAGAGACGCTCCTCCTCCTCTAGTTCTTCGGGTTCCTCCTTCTGTATCTTCATGGTGGAAATGGGGGCGTTGGGCTCCACATAAATAATATGCTTCCCTTTGTCATTCCCCTTGTCGGGTTCTGACTCAGAGTTGGAGCATGCATCTAATTCTGAAACATTTAGCTCGACCACTAGTGATTGCTTGGCCTGACACTCATGTTGTGAGTGGAGCTCTTATCGAACTCACAATAATTTCCCGTGTCCTTTTTTAGCTTCACGGCGTTGTTCATTGCTTGCAACTTTGGTGGGTTGTCTTGGGTAGTCTCACCTTGGCTTTGTGCTTTGTTCTGCGGCTTGGGGGCACCTTTCCCTTGCTTCAAATTCATAGATCCAAAGTCTCGCTTCTTTTGTTTAAACATTTTCTTGAGCTTGATGGCATATCAGTATGCCATGCCGAGCAAGGGGATGTTCAGGAATTCTATTTCTTCCTACATGTACTTGTGAAGACAGCAACAATATTTGAGCACCAAATGCTGCTCCAAATCTTTGATACCCAACTTTGTGCGAAGGGTATGGAAAATATTGGTAAACTCAGGTATGTCTTGGTCCCTTCCTTGCTGCAGCATGGTCCACTTTATGTATTGATCCTCATAGCTTCCGACAGGGTAGTACTACTCCTTGATGGCATCCCAGAATGAATCCCAGGTGGATCTGACTGAAAATAGTGAGCCCATACTTCCATCCTTCAGCTCGCAGTAGGTTTCCCACCAATCCTTGACCTGGGGGGCTGCTTTAAGGAGAGCGAAAATAATATTTTCCTGACTGGAAAAACCATGAATAGAAAAATAACCCCGTAGTAGATTTAACCATTTATCTACAACATTTGCATCTATTTGACCCTCGAAGATGGGGATTTTCAAATTAACTTGTACCTTAAATGGCATGGGATTTCCAGAGGAGCTGTTGGAAGCCAATGTGTCGCCTTTGGGTAGTCGCAGAAGGATCTCGGCAAAACTATCCATCATCATGTTCCTTTGTCGCTCAAGGGATTCTTCCAGCAAGATTTTGATAGGGTCTCCTGCTCCCTCGTCTTTCTTTTCATCCACCATGGGAGGCCCTCAGGATTTGCAGGGCTAGTCTTGCAAAGGGTTGACCAGTTCAATCCATAACTCCTCATATTATAACCTTGTTGGGGACATGCAAAGAAAAATAGAGAAGAAAAGCAGACTGCTCTAACACCGCTGATCCAGATTTAAATCGGAACGCAACAAATTACAGAGATAACCATAAACACAAAGATGTAGTGGAAATAATACTTCATTTCATTATTGTAAAATACTGAAATATGCTTACAAATAGAAATGGAAATAAACCAGCTACGACGATGGTATCTTATCTTTGAGAAGAGATGTGGCAGCTGCATGTCTCCAAACTGTGTTACAATGAGGCTCAAAGTCCTATTTATTGTTGAGAAATAATAGAAAACCCTAAACATCCAAAAGCCTAACCCTAGAAGATGAAACGCCAAACTGTCGGCCCCGTTTGGGTAAATTGGTACATCAACTTCCTGGGATCGTAACTTTGGCATATCTCGTTAGAAAGATATATCTAAGAACTACAACTTTGGGAACAGCAAGATCAATCCATGGACCCATGTTGCTCCCAGTTTTCCTAAAAAATGTCGTCTAGGGCCTCAAAATCGCTCAAAAAGTTTAGGACATGAAAAATGCTAAAAATATTAAGTTGTGCTACAATTAACCAAACTAAAGAAGTTGAGAGAAACAATGGTGGGGGTCAAAGTGGATTTGGTAGGTGGCCACCAATATCCCCTTGGATCGGTGATCCTCTTCCATAGCTACATTGACCAGCAAGATTTCTCCTCCTTCCATAGCTACCTATAACATGGTTTTCAAACCATTGGTGAGAATTTATAGATGGAGAATTTTAACTATGATACATATCGTAATCTATTACATAATATTACAAAAGTAAATATTGCTCATTTTTCATTTTATCTGAAGAATGCATGTTCATTATGGCATTCTCCCAAGCCTTTGTGTTCTTTTTTGAAAACATGGTTCTTGTAGTTTATCTGCATACAACACATCTGTTAACATAATTTCCACATCAATAGGTGTGCAATGTCATAAAAATATATATATTCATCATATATTTTTATCATATATATTCTTCATAATCGTATGTATTCTAAACTTAACCATGGTTACTTATCATTGAACCACTTCTTTCTTTTCTTCTTCTGTGCAACCACCCAATCGGTTGTCCTACCAGATATCTACCCAATGTCTTCATGCATACCTACACACAATGTGTATTATACACATTGATATACATATCATATTTCAAACATGTAACATATGTAGTCCTATGGGTACCATATGTACTACTGTACATAGTACCATCTGTTCAATATTCCATCATAACATTCCCATGGTATCACCTGCACGAAAAAAAATTTGTCCACTTATTTTTCTACCATGTTAGTATCATGCCAACATTCCTTTATCTTTTTCTAGAAAACAAATAACTGTACTCAGTTGACAAGGAATTTGTATGAGCATGGTTCATTTCTGTAATCAGAGAAAGTTTTGTTAATTGTAAATCATTTTCAACTTTCATGTGGTTATAACACAATATCAGTAATATAGTATGTATTCATGCATCTTTGCATCTTAAGTAGATGTTCAAGTCATAGTTTAATAATTTTTAGATCAATGCTTCATTCTTAATTCATTTATCTCAAGTGATTTACTATTGCCCTTCTTATGTTTCAACAACCTAACCACTCTGTACTATAATTTACCAATGTGATCATTATGTCACTCGTGTTATTTTTTCCATAGATTACTCCCCTTTTAGGGATTAGGGTAGCCACATCTTTAAGGTTGTTGTACAATGAATTCTATACAAATTGTCTAACGAACCAAGACCAATACTAGAATTCATCATGAGTTGCAAGATAATTCTAACAATCCATTAAAATCAAGACTCTTTCATGTCATGGATGCTTGACATCTTTCATCAACCAAATGATAACTACAATATTGTTATAAGGCTACCATATTGTACACCCATGTGTTTACATGGATAATTCATATGCCTCATTATTATGTGTAGATTTTAGCATGATTCTTTCCACAAGAAGTTTATCTTGATGAGCCCTCAACTAGTCTTATGATAATAATACACCAAACAATCCATGACAAAGCATGAGTATATGTATCATATAACAATAAAATAATGATGCAAACATGGACTTCTTCTATTGAAGCCAACTATAATGTTAATATCATGATGATATATGTCAATTTCATCAATGTTTAAACATTATCACAAGCTTTCTCAATCAACATTCCCATAACACATTCAGAAATCATCCACTAACCATATCCTACCAATATGCCATATTTATCACAAAGTATCATGGTCAGTACCTAATACGGTAAGCCCTCTACCATAACCATAGTAGCAAACTACAATTTGTGGATAACCTCTGGCACAATAGTAATTATTAACCAATATACCTTGTTAATTGTTGTGCATCCACATTTTCTTATGCTATAAATATTCGAGAGTGGATGATTATCATACCATCATCACACCTTTCTCACCATAAGTATAGTGTCCTATGGCATTGATCTTCCCAATCTATCGTCTTCCTTTTCTGCCACTTGTTTAGGGAAGAATCTTATGTAGGCCTTAATGATTTTGTTATAAGGATTTTCATATAATAGTAGGAATTAATACCTACTTAATTAGTCCTCCAATCTGCCCATAATTATTTCAAGGTGTGATTATCCATTGTTTAAAATATGAGTATTTCTCATACTTTACATCTCGTTGTTGATTATCATAATTACTTAATAATTTATGTATATTAAAAAGGTTTCAAAGCTTAACTATGAGGGAAGATTTATTATAAATAAACCAAGCAATATCCACATCCTAAATGGAGGCCACACTTGCCCATTGTGATGGTGTTAATAAGAAACAACACAATACTCACAAGCTCTCTTGGTGTAATCATTTCATATTCATGAGTGGTACACCTTTCTTGCTTATCATTTGCACATGATAATTTATGCTAAATATTACCTCAGATATAATTCAAGCAACTTAATATCTTATACAAGGATTTAAAAGTCAAATTCGACATACTTGCACCACATTCCACGAAAAAGATAATTTTTTCCACAGTTCAAGGTATACATAAATGCCCGCCTTTACTTATCTACAAGTAGAACTTGTGAATAATCCTAGATCATAATCATTGTTGCTTGTTAATTAGAATCTTATCCAAATTGGAAGGGTTTATTTTAGCTAAACATTACCCTGAGAATGTTATCTATATCATATATACGCATTAAAGTATTCTCTTAAGTTGCAAAGTTTCATACTGTTAAGAAGATACCTATAAGTTTAACATGATCTCTCTTTCATCAATCAAGAGCATTAGAAAATGCTTCTTATTAATCTCCCTGGTTTATCTACACTGGTTTATTTGTGGTACACAAGAATACTTATAGGTACCACTATGCATATGCATAGATGATGGTATCTAATAACATGTTGAAATAGATTTCCCCTCGATCAATTTTTTTTTGAAGGACAAAGTACACTCCAAAATGAATTGTATATATTGAAAAATAATTATGCCATTTCATGATCTTTATAATTTTTAACATTATTCATGGAAATCCTTACCATTGCATAACTCAACCATTCTTCCTTTTATTGTAATGACCATGTTATTATTTAAAATTTTACCTTTCACTCCAACATGTATTTCCAAGGCTTCGCTCTTTCCCCTTTAAGTTAGTTATTCAAAACATTCTTAGTTTCTACCTTGCTTATATCTATAAATTTTCAATTTTGTTTTTAGCCTAATTTAGTTTGTGAATTCTTCACTTATGCAAGCATATTTATACAACTCATTGTAACTCCACAATGAGTCCCGCATGCAAAATAATTTGGAAATAGTAATTTATTTGAAACTGTTAAGAATAATATTGTTTTGATAAACATGTATTTATTTACAAAGAAGAGAAAACTTACTTAAATATACTGTCTCCCTTGTTTGTGCAAGTTCACTTAAAATGAATGTTAAGTAGGAATGAGTATTGTAAGGGAATGTTAAAAATTTCATCTATGCAAAACCGTGCCATTTCGATTCGATGACAACCACCATAAGAATCTACTAGGATATTGAACTTCTGAAAGTGTTCAAGTGCCTCAGATGAATGTATTCTTGACTGAGAAATTAGAACATCCTTAGGAAAGGTATTCAGAATCTCTGAATATGGGGACTCCACAATATATTGATTCTTTTTATAATCCTAACAGTTTTCATAGAGGATATAAAGGTTAAACTTCCATTTGGGAAGTTTGTCTTTAAAAACTTTTTTTTTAGTACAGCGATAAATGTTTAAGTTTCAAGCCTCACAGCAACAACAACATACAATTTTAAACAAAGTCAACCTGAACTCTACTTGATGTATTTAACAGGGTTTACCAATCCCCATCTTTGTGCAAATTAGGTTGGTCCGTGGAGGTTTGGATAACCCTTTCCCTATGGATCTCCTTTCTAGTGATAAAGGTTTTGTTAATACTCAAAGGGAGCACTTTGGTGAAACAAAAGAGAACAACCGTTGACATTACAAAAAAATAAAATAAAAATAATAGTACGTAAATGACACCAGCCCAACAATGCGAGCCATTGTACTGTCCGGAAATTTTCGAGTTTCATCACTTACAATTTGAGCATTCTTCTTATGGTGAGAATAAAGGGACATTATGCATATAGAGTAAGTTCAAATGGGCACATAATACAAGTGATAACACCTAGTAGCATCATTATGGGCATTTATGCATGCAAGTTTGTTATTCGCCACTGTCGAATCTTCTTCCCATGTCTACTTCCTACCACAGATCAGGAAAGGAGATCAATCCAATCAATATATATTCAATGCCAGCTATGTCCGCAGCCAAAAGAAAGATTATGAGAACAATTTTTAACAAATTTCAATTTATTCAAACATAACCTCAAATGACTAGGGGAAATAGACTTACCCATGTTGTCTGGAGAGCATAATGAGATCTACAGAGACCGAGCTTGCAGCTTTTCCATATCAATGGCTAGAATACTCATTTCAAGATCGCATTCTTCTTTCCGGTTTTTATACAGTCGAGTGCTGTGGAATCTAACGATATCTCTATCAGCCCATCAGAATAATTTATCCCATGCTTCCAATTGATAGATATGCATTTTCCTTTGCCTTTCAAAAAGAAGCATCCATGCAACGACTTCCTTATCCATCCGAAACTGTAGTAAAATAGGTCAAAAGCAGTATTCAAAATGAAATAGTGGTCTTTATCAAGGAAAAACACTCGCGACTTTTTAGGGATGCTTCATGCAAACATTATCATAAAAACAAAATCATTCCAAACACATCCATCTTGACACATTGATGGTAACTCTTATCTGAAACTATTTATGGTGCAGAGGAAACAACATTAGTTGTGGTTTCATTGTCGTTTACCCATTTTCACCATAGGCATATCTCTTCATTGACAGGTCGTATGCAAAATCACAATACAAAAGCTCAGTTGTTGTTGATTTATTCCCTCCTTTTGACAATCATACTCCCTTGATTCTTCCATTGATGATCATATTCGCTTAATTTATGAATGCTTTTATCCACAATTCATGGTTTTAGAATCGCCCAAACTAGTGTGCACGTTATTTAAGAAACCTTCTAGCCTCAGTCGAAAAAAAGAAAAAGCATAAAGTTGTGATAAACATTCATAACGAAGCATTATCAATGGAAATAACATCAATCTTATCCAATACAACTTCTTTTTACCAGCGTTTAATGGACAACGTTACTATATTCATGAGCAAAAAAAAAATCGGCTTCTCTTTTTCTTTTGTTAGGGGTCGAAGATTTTCTTACCTCTCTGAATCATTAGATGAGATCAAGCTCTCCTGGATGTTTCCCATCATTGGATGCAGCTACAGATAAGTATTGGTCCAATATCCACCGCAAGTGAATTCCAACTATTGGCATATCCATGCCTGCAAGCTACGATTATATGATTAGGATCATTGTTCGAAGCTTGAGCCATAAAGTTTGGATGAAACCTGCATCATCCTTATTACACATGTAGTTGTATTTTGTTTTAATCAGTTGGCAGATATTTAAATATGGATTTCAAATTACATGCGTAGCCTCAAACAAAAAAAATTATATGTTGATTATTCATTCACAATATAACTCGCAGTATCTAGTAATTCTATTTTAATAAGTTGACTGACACTTACGAACGGTTTTGCAATAAATGCAAGTATATGAAAAACAAAACTAGGCTCAAAAAAAGCCTTCTCAGGTTCCAACCGAACCTCTCTGAGCCACCTCTTCATCTCATTCTCATTCATTTCCCAACATACCCATACCCAGCATGTATATTGCACAAATCGGATTTTATCTCGGTGATTTGGCATGAGACCACTTACGCCATGACAAATTAACTAATGTATAATGCCAAAAGTATCAACCTTTATCGTAATCACTTAGAGTTAATTTAGTGTTTTATCCATTTACAATAGTGCACGGAGTTCTTGCATTCGATTTTAAAAAGTCACTCTACGTACTCAGATAAGTGATTATCTCTGAAAGTGAAACCCTTGTATACAAGTCCTTATAAAGACACAACCTATTTTGACCAACAACATTGAAGCCTTACTAGGTTTTTTTCTCCGTATTCAATCCATCTCCCACAGAATAGTCAATTAAATCCCTTATTTTATACGGACCATATGCATAAAATCCCTTATTAGTTTCAAATCCTATAAAATACTAACACGTTATATATTTTTGATAATAACCATGTTAATATTTGAATTCCTATTTTAATATTTTTAACTTATGATTTAATATGCACAATTATACCACAATTTCACAATTATTTTAATGTGGCTATGCGACATGTGGCTAAGGGAGATTTGGCCTCAACATAATAAAGGTTTGGTCCAAAAGAGGGTACTAATTTAGCTCTTGATTTAATCAATTAAAACTTTTATAAAAACAAACCATTCTTGAAATATAATATGTTATAGATATATATTAGTGACCCTTCAACATCGATAATTATGCTTGGATTCTTCTTCAAAGGATCTTAAATTCCCTTGGTGACGAGAAATTATTATGAATTTCATAGGTTTAAATTCCCTTAAATTTTCGGGTTATTATTTTTATAGGAATTTTATAATCATACCTACCAATAGAGGTAGAGGAGTCCATGAGCCTCAAGTTTTGAACTCGAAGCTCCCATACCATTTGTAATGAACCTCCTTAGCCTACCCAAGAAAATAGACTCTATGCCCCATAGATTTAAAAATTTTGTCTTGATTATAGTTAAGATTTCATAGTCATCACAAGTTCAGTGAACCAAGGATCATAACCACTATGAAATATCAAGGTAGGGAATCATATACCCTAGGTGTAATATCACATGCTCTCCTGATATGCAATCCTTACAACTACAATTTCTTCATGCAATATTCCATGCAACATTAATAAAACATTTCCTTACATCTAATTCTGATAGCATGGGTATACTTATTACTTCAGGCATAATCAAAGCTACTACTCTCTTATCTATTATGCACATGTAATAATACCTGCACCTTCTCTAACCCATACCAGGATCAGGGTGTTTAGATCCAGTTGTCAGAGTTTATAATTTAGATCAACCACTTACGTTTTGGAGGAATAACCATTAAACCCTTTGATAACCCCCTCACCAACACATAATAGGATATTGCTTTGTGCCTATTGCATCTAATATATGAAGAAAATTATTGATGTACCTCATGTAGGACATAGACAATACTACATCATTATACAACTAAAAACATTACTCCATAATGGTTCGCATGCACCAAAGTCTTAATGTATAAATAATATCACATAAGTTAGAGGCACTCTAGTTTCCTTGCACACCTTTAATAATGTCCAAGATTAGATTCAACAACTACTTCATCACTATTTGGAGTGAAATAAAAGTAACATGCATAGTAATAATGCAATCTTTTTCATAGATACCGACAACACAACTTCTATACTTTCGAGCTAAAAGATTTAACCATTGCAACAGTAGGAAATAAATATAGAGATAAGAAATCCACTGTCAGCATATCTCAGCTAAATGATTTAACCTCATAACAAGTAAGGATTAATATAAAACCCATACCATATAATTGGATCTCATCAGAATAGAGGGAAACACAATTAAATCTATTAATACATAAGCATATGTAATTCACGGAACATTCTCATGGTGAAGGAACTTAAAAAAATTTCTCATAAACAAACTAGAACTATAACATAGAGAGAGAGGGTAATAATCATCATACAAAAAATTCCATGCATCTAACACCAACTAAAACCTCACTTGGAGGGAGGAGCACCACCACCCAACCATGAATCATCTCTCATTCCCACCCGAGTTGAAGATCTTGTCAAGGATCAACTATCCTCAATTGATCAATGCAATGGGTATTTAATACCCTCTTTTATGATTTAGTTACCATTAGCGGTGTCCCGCTTTTATGGATTTTTCCATTTACGTAGCTATTTTTTGAAAAAGCTCATCCTTATCTCCCATGAGGCTTTTCATCATAAAAGCTTGCCTTTATTTCCTATAGATCTTTTATTTGCAATGGATCTTTATCTCCCATCAATCTCTAATCCGTCCAAGCTTATCTAGAATCACATCTAGAAGTTTTATCATGGAATATTCATCTCTATCCCATTTTTCATGAGATTTGGCAAGAATATCCTCTCTCTTGGGGCTCCACCATCCAAGTGATAAATTTTATTAATTTATTTAATAGCATATTTGAAATTCATATTACATATCACCTAGCTTTCCTCAGGTTAAGTTTAGAATAGTTTAAGCCACAAAGGAGGGTATCACACCTAGCTTTCTTCAGCTTAGGTTTACAATATTTTAACATACAAGAGAGGATATGACACCTAGATTTAATTCAACTTCAGTTTACAACAATTTAGCACACAACGGAGGGGTGTTACACCTAAATGTTTCATTATATGTATATGACTGTAAAAATACATCAAAGGCTAAAGGCTCCATGTTGATTAAAGCTTTGAATTCGATACCTTTTTATGTGGGTAGCTTTGTAAGCATGTTGGTCAACTTTTTATTGCTACCCTTCTTATACTTGATCACTAAGTAAAACTACTTAAAAAAAACTCATCCACTTATAATTATTAGTTTCCTGTAACTTATTCAAAACCTATAAGTATAATACTAATAAGTTATCTATGTAGATGGAGTGATGTTTAATTATAAAATGTTATTTCCAGTTTTCAATAGCATAGATCTCCTAATTACAATTAGGATAGTTGAAAATTTCTCCCTTCATAGGTTGATAAACAATAAACCATTTCTAAATAAATATTGTGATAAAATGATTTCAACTACTTATATATTATATATATAATATATATATATATATATATATATATATATAAAATAATGTAATATTTAATTATCAAACACGTGCACCAGATGAATTTATGTATTGTATATATTGTTTAATTTTGTAGTCGAGATTACGAATTTATTTTTAGTACTCTTGAATGGATGAGTTAATGACATCTAGGCACTTTCAAACATAAGAATGTTTATAATTGACGAAAGATTTCAACCTTATCCAATTTCTTCATGGATATATTCCATGGTTCATACTCATTCATGGTTTTGTATTTGAAAATTATCTTTTGTGAAGGAAAGTACTACGTAAAACTGGAATATCGATGAGAAAAACATGTTAGTTTAATTATGTTAATGGTAGAAAATATAAATATATCAAAATTTTAAATAAATAGCAGAAATATTTGCATGTTTAGATTACAGATTTAGATTTTTGTAGTAAGATATTTATAAGAGTATATTTAAAAAATTTATATTTATATATTAATGTAATTAAAAAAATGTTTATATATTTACTTGATAAGAGAATTAATTATTATAAAGTAAGTTGTAACATTTATATAACTATGATTGGTTTGGAAGTTTTTTTTTTTCTGAAATTTTTCTTTAATGTGGTGAATGAACGAATATTGATTCATGAATAATTAACACAAACAAGCCTAAGGGAATTAAGTGGCATAGATGTGAGAGAGTTGAGTAATCTTATAATTTTTTAAAATATTAAAAGATAAATATTTTAATAATAAAGTTTGAGTTCTATTTAAAAATGCTTTGCATGTATATGTTACATATTTGAATCTAAAATCTAGTAACATATTAAAATAGAATCTAAAATATATTATTTTGTTAAGAGATGGAATTTGAATTGATCATAAATTTACATTCTACAAAAAAAAATTAGCACATTAAAATTACAATTTATGTAAATTTTTATAGATCTTTACTCTTTTCTAAAGCCAATACAATTTATTAAATCAAAAGAAAAAGAGAAAGATTAATTTAACACAAAGAGTCAAAATCCACCTGTATGGAATCATTATTTAAAAACATCAATTCATGCCATGGAAGGGACGTGTTGGATAGTGCATCTCATTTTGAGAAGTTATGAATATCTAGAGCAAAATCTCCCCAAAATATGATTCACTTAAATACATATAAATCCTTAGCTATTTTACATTAAATCTTCTCAAGATATTAAGTGTTCCCTTCATGATGGACTCACTTTGAACTCCGAAACATTGGGTTAAAAAATTCTTTAACAAGTCACTCCACACTCTTTCAATATACTCAACATATATGTACTCCTTATTTAAAAACATCAAGTCTTGCCATGGAAGGGACATGTTGGACAACGCATCTCATTTCGAGAAGTAACCAATATCCTGAGAAATATCTCTTTCTAAAATATTATTCACTTAAATACATATAAATCATTAGCTCTTTTACATTAAATCTTCTCAAGATATTGAGCATTCCCCTGATGATGGGCTCACTTTGAAGTGCAAAACGTTGGGTTAATAAATTATTTAACAGGTCATTTCACACTCTTTCAATACACTCCACTTGTATGGACTCATTATTTAAAAACAACAGTTCCTACCATGGAAGGGACAAGTTCGACAACGCATCTCATTTTTAAATGTTGCAAATACTCAAAGCAAAATCTCTTCGCAAAACATTATTCACTTAAATACATATAAATCATTAGCTCTTTTACATTAAATCTTCTCAAGATATTAATATTTCCCCTAATGATGGACTCACTTTGAAGTCCGAAATGTTGGGTTAGAAAAATAATTGAAAGTTCATTCCACACTCTTTCAATATACTCCACCTGTATGGAATCGTTATTTAAAATCATCAAATCCTCCCATGCAAGGGACATGTTGGACAACACATCCCATTTTGAGAAGTCATGAATATCCAGAGGAAAATCTCTTCCCAAAATATTATTCACTTAAATACATATAAATTATTAGCTCCTTTACATTAAATCTTCTTAAGATATGAAACATTCCCCTCATTATGGACTCACTTTGAAGTCTGAAACATTGGGTTAAAAAACTCTTTAACAAGTCATTCCACACTTTTTCAATATACTCCACCTATATCGACTCATTATTTAAAAACATCAAGTCCTGTGATCGAAAGGACATGTTGGACAACACATCTCATTTTGAGAAGTTATGAATATTTAGAGCAAAATATTTTCCCAACATATTATCTACTTAAACACATATAAATCATTAGCTCTTTTACATTAAATCTTCTCAAGGTATTAGCTATTCCCCTGATGATGGACTCACCTTAAATTCCGAAACATTGGGTTAAAAAACTCTTTAACATGCCATTCCACACTCTTTCTATACACTCCACCTATATGGACTCATTATTTAAAAACATCAAATCATGCCATGGAAGGGACATGTTGGAAAACCCATCTCATTTTGAGAAGTTACGAATATCTAAAGCAAAACATCTTCCCAAAATATTATTCACTTAAATACATGTAAATCACTAGCTCTTTTACAATAAATATTCTCCAGATGTTAAGCGTTCCCCTCACGATCGAATGACTTTGAAGTCCAAAATGTTGGGTTAAAAAACTATTTAACAGGTTATTCCACACTCTTTCAATACACTCCACCTTTATGAACTCACTATTTAAAAACATCAAGTCCTGGCATGGAAGGGACATTTTGGACAATGCATCTCATTTTGAGAAGTTACGAATATTCAGAGAAAAATCTCTTCCCAAAATATTATTCACTTAAATACATATAAATCATTAGTTCTTTTACATTAAATCTTCTAAAGATATTAAGCGTTCCCTTGATGATGGACTCACTTTCAAGTCAGAAACGTTGGGTTAAAAAGACTCTTTAATAGGTCATTACACACTCTTTCAATGCACTCTGCTTGTATGAACTCATTATTTAAAAACATCAAGTCCTACCATGGAAGGCACATGTTGGACAACTCATATCATTTTGAGAAGTTATGAATATCGAGAGAAAAATATCTTCCCAAGATATTATTCACTTAAATACATATAAATCATTGGCTCTTTTACATTAAATCTTTTCAAGGTACTAAGCATCCCCCTGATGATGGACTCACTTTGAATTCTGAAATGTTGGGTTGAAAAACTCTTTAATAGATCATTCCACACTCTTTCCACTCCACCTTTATGGACTTATTATTTAAAGAAATTATTCACTTAAATACATATAAATCATTAGCTATTTTAATTAAATCTTCACAAGATATTAAGTGTTCCCCTAATGATGGACTCACTTTGAAGTCCGGAATGTGGGGTTAAAAAACTCTTTAACAGGTCCTTCCACACTATTTCGCTAAAGAAATCCTTTAAGTTTTATATAAAATAGCTTCAAAATATTTTAATATTTATTTTAGTTAAATATTTATATGATATAAATCTTTAAAAGGAAAAATTATCTCTTATGAAAATATTAAAATTTTTAAGGACAAAATATTTCCAAGTCAAAGCTGTAATAAAACTTATAATATTTGAAAATATTAATGTTATTTAATTTTATTATAATTTCTATTATCAGTTATGTAAAAACATCCTTAAATCTAAGATTATAATAATAATAATAGTAATTTTTTATTCTTTTTGGTAGGTAAGCACCCATGGGGGATTTGAACCAGTGACCTATCGCAAGGAGTGCCTTAACAGTGCACCCATTCACCATCAATCCAAACCTCCATGGGTAGTAATTATTATTATTATTATTATTACGAAACATCATATTAATATTATTAAATTTAATCATTTTGGATTAATATAATATAAAATTTGTTGTAATATGACATATATTAATATATTACGATATATATAAGGTCCAAATATATATGGAAATGAAGAACAAAGACCTATATTGATAGAGGTGGAGACATAGAGGGAGTTACACGGTAGATATGGAGATAAAGAGATGGAGAGAAAAGAGAGAGTGATAAAATATAGGAGAGAAGAGAGAGAGAAATGGAAGACTAAGAGAAAGAGAGTGAGGGAGAGACAAAGATGATGGGGGGGTGGAGATGTATAAGGATACAAAGAGGGAGATAGTGAAAAGGTTGTAGGGAAGAGAGAGAGAGAGAGAGAAAGATAGAGATGGGGGGAGGGAGAGGGGGGTAGTAGAGAAAGGGAGAGAGGAGAATAGAAAGAGAGAGGACTTGAGAGAAGGAGAGAGACAATGGAGGAGAAAGAGTCAGAGAGAGAGATGGAGTTGGAAGAATAGATAGGGAGCAAAGAAGAAATACATGGAGAGAGAAATGTGGATACCGAGAGGGAGTGACAAGGGAGTGATGGAGAGAGAGTGTATAGGTTTTGGGATGAGATAGAAAGACAAGGAAGGAGAGATGAAGGGGAGGGTGAGATATGGAGAGAGAATGAGATGGAGGGAGACAATGACATAGTTTGATGATGAAGAGAGAGAGAGAGTGAGTGATGAGGGAGAGATACATAGGGAGGTGGGAGATAAAGGAGAGAGATGAAGGGGGGGAGAGAGGAATTTAGAGAGAGGAGAGTAGGATGGAAGATATATAGAAGGTAATACAGAGAGAGAGAATGGGAAGAGAGAGAGAGAGGCAGATAAGGGGAAGATAAGGAAAGGGAGAGAAGGAAAGGAAGATATAGATATATATGGAGAAACAATGTTTATGTTTGTGGGGTGATGTAGTCAGACAAAGAAGGAGAGACATAGGGAGATATATATCTATATCTATATCTATTATATATTTATATATATATATATTAATATATATATATATATATATAATATATTATTATATATATAATATATAATATATATATATAATATATTTTTATATATTTATATATAAAGGGGTAGAGAGGGAGGGAAGGCGAGATAGATAGATATGAAGAGAGAGAAAGCATGTGTATTTGGGGTCTGAGATAGAGAGACAAATAAGGATATATGGAAGGATGTATAAATATATATGGGGGGGAGGGTAGCGAACAAATGGAGGAAGATTGTTTGCACAAAATGAATTAATTTTAGTGTAGATGTTGATTTCTAATACTATATTATTTCTTGCATTAGATGCATTAATTCTAGTGAATATGTTGGTTTATGATTTGATGTAAGTATATGTATGGTGTACATTGATTTCATGGTAATTATATTAACATTGCACAATGATTTTAGTTTAAGAAAAAAAAGTACTAACCATGTGTATTGATTTCTATGTTATAGTAATTCATCCATAAATAAAATACTTGAATTTTCGTCCCAAATAAAATGTTCACTTAATTGAAATGTTTACCTATTGAAATTGTAAAATATTTGTAATTGAATACATTTTTACTATTTCTATTTTCCACAATTCAACATTGTTAGTAAGTTTTCATTCAAATGACGTAATACAAAACAACAACCATTGAAACTTACTTAGCACGTAACATCCCATAAGTCACAATGATTGACATTGGAGAAAGTTACTATTAATATTGGAGAGTAAGAGAGACAAGATATGACATTTAATACAATAGCGTGAGTTAAATATTTGAATGATCTACGATTTAAACCTCCCTTTTCATATGATCGATATGAAAATATAACAAAACTAACATGTGTGATAATAAGAATAGTAGAATAGAATAGTTTGAGATTGATCAGAATGAAGACTATTTGTAATTTACTACATACTTATTATTCAAATTTTCTATCATTGAAAACTGTAACATTGTTACTTTGTACTCAGAATTTTTACTTCATCAATATTTATCATTCAAGTTATTAATAGTCTCTATCATCTCAAGAAACTAAGGTAATTAGGAAAATTTACAATTAAAATGACCAAATTTTCCTTGCACTACTAAATCCTTATTATAATCTATTAATTCCATTCTATTATAATTAAAAAACTATTTCTTTCAAAGGACTATCATTTTAGAGGTACTTAGCGAGTTTAATTGCCCTTTGAATCAATGTTTTTCTCCAAAGACATGTTAGCTTGTGTGGAAAAAAATTTAACAAGTTGAAAATAATGTTGAGTAACTCTTATAAAAAAAGGAACAAGACAAATTGAATAATATTGATGTTGAGATGCCCATGGGGCTTTGGATTGACGGTGAATGGGTGCGCTGTTAAGGCACTCCTTGCGATAGGTCACCGGTTCAAATCCCCCGTGGGTACTTAGGTTAGTCTTAACGTAGAAAAAAAAATATTGATATTGAGATAAATAATAAAAAACATTATGATTTGATCATATATCTTATCCAAAACAATTATACCAAGTAGTTACTCAATGAATAATTACCATGAAAAAAAATATTTCTTTGAATAATATTCAAAATTTTATATGAATAGTTTTTTCATTAAACAAACTTAATACCTATTGCTTTTAAAATTAATTATCACTTTAATGAATTTTTTATTCCCAATAATCTATCTTATAATTGAGTCTACTATTAATACTTATCAACGTCATTGAGATCCATATTATATATATTTATATATATAGGATCTAATACACTATTAGCCATTATAAATTTTAAACATTAAAAAGAATACCATCCTCTATTTTACTTTGAAAGATAAAATTTCCATCTTCATGTGTAATTCTTATCATAATAAATAAGAAATAATAATTATGCTATGTACCCAACTCCTTATTTGACATTGAAGGAATGGGGTACCAAAGCACTCTAACACGATCTATAACATATCCGATTGGGGTATAAAATTTTGTTTCTAATTTTCCTTTCATTTTTTTCAAAAGAAGAGTATTTTATCGACCTTATTTGGATCGTCGATAGGTTGAAAATGATAGTCCAACACAATCAATACAACTGGTTATGAGCGAATAGGGAGAAGGTACACTAACGAGATGATGGAAGACAACTCAAGGAATATATATATTAAAATGAGGTGTCCCCCTATGCTCATAATTGTCGAATGGGACTGATGGATTAGGGCAGCTCCTAACACATCTAACCACACCTCGCAGCACATCACTTACTGAACTTTAATAGGCGAGTTGGTCCCAGGAGGAAGTTCGATAAAATGGCCTGTCACTTTAATCGATGACTCAAAGATATTGCAAGTGCACTCTCCTTGGCCTTAGAAAACATCACATGCGGTGTTCAGGGTGGTTAACAAAACAACTTGGGACACGCATGCCATTAACTAATAGGCCCAAGAGACATGATTCCTTTCACCACCATCCCTTGAAGGTTCCTAGTGCCTGCAACTATTCAATAATTTATTTCATAAAAGGTTACGTGATTACCACCTCGAAGATTTCCCACTGCAAGGGTATCGTCGTGGCAATATCATCCCCACCATGTGTAGAACTATGAGTGGTACACATGTCACTCACCTATGGGATTTTGGGTACCTAAAAACCTTGATACTGATTTCCATGTGTCCATTAACAGATCAAGTTGACATCACCTCTGGACAATGATGTGATGCCACCTGTCCCTCTAAAATTCCTCAATCTCAGACCCCAACTCTTTAATTAATTCAATCCCTAATTAGTTACGGGATTCTAGGGTCTGAGACTTCGAAGAATTTGGACCTTCCAAGATTTGACTTTCTCAAATCTTAGATTTCAAAGATCTAATTAGCTACCAATTTGTAATTACTTGCAAGATTTTAGGGCCTGACCTAGATGGTGATATTTTGACATCAGTTTGTCATTATAGGATCTATCTATTCATGATTACATGTATGTTAAGTGATAAATTTCCTATAACACACCTCCTCCCATATCTACCCATTTTCACTGGCTTTCCTAGGGTAAAAATGAGCTGAGGAGCTCCATTATGACTCAGTCATGGGACTTCTTCTCTACCACATGCAATGTCCTAGATAAGGATGTTTGTAATCTCCCCAAAGATAAGATATACAACTACACATGCTTTGTCAAGTTAGTCTTCTCGGTCATGACTCTTTCTCAGAGGTTTGGTCGACCGACATATCTAGATCAAGACTTTTCCACATTCCTAAAATTGATCTAAGGAGTTCCATGATGTTGTCCATCTCTAGCTTTGGTGATAGCTCCATTGATGGGTTCCTAGCCTGTAGGCCTTCCCTACCTACAGGGAATTTTTTCATGGTGGCATAGTCACTCCTATGTCACTCCTGCATCTATTACCTACCATGGTGGCATAGTCACTCCTGTGTCTGTGAGGTTCCCACCTTGCTTTCCAGCCAACAACTCCAAGATCTATGTTGACTTTGTGAGAAACTCCTTGGCACTCTACGACACCTTCTGGTGTGCCACCGAAAACATAAGAGTGACACTTACATATATCTGACCTACCTAAAATGACACATTGCAGGATATTTAGGTAGGTAACATGACATTTATGTAAATTTGCAAAGATCAGCTGGACTCGGGGAAACTCTCATTGACAAATACATTTCTTGCCTAATGACACAACAAATTGTAATAAAATACTTGGCTTGTTAGCAAAGACCAACTTTTCCGAACTAACGATATTCAATGTAAATTGTATATTAATAATGGGTATCAAAACCCATGAATTTTGAAGGCGCAGTTCAAGCTCTCCTGCCTTTGGCTATGGCATATAACATATCATGAATTTGTTTTACTTTTATTAATGCATTATTATTAACACAATTAAGGGTTCTAGATTAAGTTCAGCTTTTTAGATTAGATATTACTGATATGTGGTTTATGGAACCTATTTATGCATCATATACATGGTGGTTTCCATCAACAAGTTTTCACGCACATTACTTCCATATCGAAGAACAAATATAATCAATACTTATATTAGTGGAGTATCCCCACCAAGATGAATGACATCTACAAGAATTAAAAGAATTAATATGGTCCCCAAATCTAGAGCCATTATGATGGACAATGCAATGTGATTTATTAAAAGTGTAAACAAATATACACATATACATATCTTTGAACTTGCAGGGAACTGAGTCTAGGACAATGACTCAAAACCCAATCTTAGATAGCTACAACCACTTTTACTTGCAAATATCACCCCTGAGATGAATTCTAGATTCTAAGGGGGAAATGATTGCTTCTAGGACTACACACCAGCTAGCAAAAAAAAAAAGGACTCCAAAGGACCTCCTTCCTCGATCTGACCAGCTGATTACTCCTTTAGTTTCCATTACGCGGAGTCCAAAGGTGCCCCAAATCTCCTCTAAGTGCACACACAGTGATTCAACCACTTCTAGAGACTCCATAATCTACTGCAACAATGGGATAATATCCAAAATTATTTGATCAAGTCTTCCTCTACTTCTACTTCATGATGGCCTCTTCCCAAGTTGTTATAGGGCTCTAGAATATGCTAACTCAACCCACATCCTCAAGGGGATGCAATTTGTTTCACGTATCCATAGATTCCATACCAACCCATAGCCTCCAAAGACCCCAAGTTGTTACAAGTATCTAGAGACTAGTAACTCAACCCACAGCCTCCAGGGATAGATAATTGATCCCATTCTCTTCTCTTCTCTCCAGCGTTGCCCTCTGAAAGCTTTTGTCGGAGGCTCGATTTTACTCTCCCTCTCATTCTAGCTCCAACACAAAGGTATATGTTCCCTTGTTCTAAAGAGTTCAAATGGATCTCACCTAAAGAAAAATCTAATATGTTTGAATGGGTCTCTCCTGTTTGAATGTTGTGTACCTCCTCTCTAGATGAATATCTTTTACTATTCGAGTGTACTCTGATGTTCAAACACTATTTATTTTTTGAATTTTCTCTATCATTTGAATGCCTCATCCTCTAATTCTAACTCCTCTCACATTTGAATCCCCTCTTCGAATGTCTTCTCCTATTTTTTTCGGCTTATCCTAGCCGACATTTCTATCAGTGTAATTTAATGTTGTGTCCTTATTGTTTCTAGCCTTCCATAATTTATGTCATCTTTGGTTGTCGTGTTTCTTCAAGTAAGAATGGGCTTCATTATTTTTCCCCATCCCATTAGTTTCAAGAATTAATTCATTAAATTCATGCAATAGCCTTTCCTTCAATGAATGTCCTAAAATTAAGGTTTCTTCTTGCACAAGAAACCATACATCCCAATCAACAATCCTCCACCCCATATTTGGAGATTTGTCCCTTCAATTCCGTCCCCTTTTCTATTGATTTCACAATATTTGTAACATATTTACAATATGGCTCAAGTGAGAACCTTGGGTGGGCTATCACAATCCACTCGCAATCAAGGGAACACCACCCTCAGTGTTCATTTAAACATATACAATACCCTAATTAAAGTAAGACACATATTGTTTCATGGAGCTTTATATAGAAAACTATATACAGTATTTACAATTATACACACTTGATTTAACCATTAAACAAGAAAGGATAATTAACTTTCATCAAATTAGTCATCTCCCATGTGGCCTCCTCTGGACCAAGCTTCTTCCACTATACCTTGACTCGCTCTATGGATTAATTCTAGAGCATGAGACTCCTCCAGTCTAAAATTCACATTGGCTCTAGTTGGAACTCTGATTTTGGTTCCACCTGTAGTACAGACCAATCAATCACATGATTACAATCTTGTGCAAAGATTTTAATTAAAGAAACATGGAAAACATCATGAAATCTAACTGATGGAGGTAAATCTGACATATATTCTGGTTGTCCAATCCTTTCAAGAATTTTGAATGGCCCACAATATCGTGGTGCCAACATGACACATGTACTGATCCATAGGGAACTTTTCTTGGGTTTAATTCTCAAATAAACATGTTCCCCCACTTGGAACTCTTTGTATACCCTATGCTTATCTGCATAATTTTTATGCCTATCCTTTTCCAATTTCCAATTTGGCTTTATGATCTTAACTTGTTGTTCCATACCCTTAAGAATATTAGGTCCTATATTGACTCTATTAACTGCATCATTCTGGTTACTAGGACCTTGACATATCCTGGTAGACAATACCTCAAATGGGATCATATTTGTGGAATTTTGGTGTCCATTATTGTATGAAAATATATAAGTGGAAGATATTCTTCCAATTTCTTGGGTTGATTCATCACATACAACCTTAACATGTCCTCAAGAATCTCATTGATCCCCTATATTTCTCATTTTTTTGGATGATAGGTTGTACTAAACGCTTATTTTTTTCCCAATATTGCAGACAATTCCTTCCAAAACCTTGAAGTGAATCCAACATATTTGTATCACACAATTTTCTTAGGAATTCCATATAGCCTCAAAATCTCCTTTACGAATATTTTTTCTATATCACCAATGCACCTGTTGGATTTGACTGCCACAAAAAAGCTACCTTACTTATTTTATCCACCACCACCATGATTACATCATGTTGCTTAGATGTTTTGAAAAATCATGTAATGAAATCCATAAAAATTACCTCCCATTTCCATTCTAGAATAGGGATAGGCTTCAACAATCCTACTGGATGTTTTCATTCATCGTTTACCTAATGGAATTATATGCATCTTGCTACAAAATTTGCCACTTCTTTATTCATATTTGGTCAGTGATAGTACTTTTTAATGGTTGTGAAGGTCTTTTGATACCCTGGGAGGCCTGAATAAGGCTTAACATAGAATTATTTAATTATTAGCCTTTTTATTTCATCACTGTTAGGCACATAAAATTTTCCTTTGAATCTGACTAATCCATCCTTAGTGAGATGATATCCTTCATCCTCACCACCTTGCTGCAACATTTCTCTTATTTGTTGGTATTTTTAATCCTGTTATCCAATGCATTTGATTCTTTCTTTGAGATTTGTTGCATGAAATTTTTTTACTTCTAAGGGATCTACTTGAATTCTACTGCTCAAGGCATCATCAACCCTATTTTCCTCACATTTGATGTACTTAATTTCAAATTTAAACTCATTAAGTGTGGCCATCCATCTTTCTCTCCTAACATTCAAATTTGGTTTTCCAAACAAATATTTGAGTCTAGCATTGTATGACATGAGTGTGATTTTTCTTCCAAAAAAGCAGTTCCTTCACATTTTCAAGGCATGAACGATGGCAACCAATTCTAAATCATGTGTCACATAATTTTTCTCATGCTTGTTCAACTTTATGGAATCATAACACACTATTTTCCCTTCCTGTATTAAAACTCCACTAAGTCCCTCTTTGCATGCATCTATACACACCGTAAAATCCTTGTTATGATCTATGATTTTCAAGACTGGTGCACTGGTGAGCAATCAGTTTACTTACTAAAATATTTCTACACATTCTACAACCCACTCAAACATTATCCCTTTTTTTCTACATAATTGTAATGGGATGACCGATTTTGGAGAAATTTTTAATAAATCTTCTGTAGTATCTTACCAATCCCATGAATGATCTCACCTCATTGACATTCCTTGGCGTTGGCCACTCCCTTATGGATTTGATCTTTTCTGGGTCAACTAATATGCCTTCCTTAGATATGATGTTTCCTAGATAATGTATATGGTGATAGAAAAAGTCACACTTGCTGAGCTTTTTATAGAGCTCATGTTCTCTCAATAGTTGTAACGCTACAACCAAATGTGTTTTATGTTCCTATTCCATTTTTCAATAAACTAATATGTCATCAAGAAGCACTATAACAAAGAATTTGAGGTAAGGACACAGTACTCCATTCATCAGGCACATGAAGGTGGTAGGGTTGTTAGTAAGCCGAAACGCCACCACTATGAATTCATAGTGCCCATATCTTGTTCTGAAAATCGTTTTATGAATGTCTTCCTCCTTGATTCTTACTCGATGGTAACCTAAGCTAAAATCAATTCCGGAGAAAATCTCTACTCCATTTAACTGGTTAAAGAGATCATGGATCCTT
Source organism: Pinus taeda (assembly GCA_000404065.3). Classification (NCBI taxonomy): domain Eukaryota; kingdom Viridiplantae; phylum Streptophyta; class Pinopsida; order Pinales; family Pinaceae; genus Pinus; species Pinus taeda. The sequence goes on along the minus strand of APFE030736701.1, from coordinate 434,377 downwards.
GTTAATTGCTACACATTCTTCAGGTTACCTTATTCAAATATCTATAATCAATGCATAATATAAGGGTTTCATCTTTTTTCTTTACAAATAATACTAGTTCTCCTCAAGGGTACCCACTTGGCCTTATGTAACCCTTGTCAAGCATTTCCTTCTGCTGTAATTTTATCCCAACCAACTTTGGGGTTCTCATCCTATATGGAGCCTTGGATGTTGGTGCTACTCCTGTTATGACCTCATAGAATATCTATTGTATATCATCTATCTATCTATATATTTATATATTATATTATATATTATATATATATTTATATATATATATATATATATATATCTATATATCTATATATATATATAATATTATATATTATATTTATATGATATTTATATTTATATTTATATTTATATTTATGTATTTCTATTTTATATATATCTATATATATATTTTTGTGAGTAGTAATATGGGAACCTACACTAGAAAAACATCTACATATTAATGCAATACATGGTGCCTTTGAAGAAATACAACTTCCTTATCTTCTATATTTCTGCCATCTTCATTGTTCTTAGAAACTTGTACTACAAACAACATTCATCCTTTCATGTTATTTTGTTTGGCTTGTAGAGTAGTGATCAAACTCACTCATATGAGTTTCTTATGGCATTTCAACACTCTTTTTGTTTGTTTCTCATCCAATAATTCTATCACTTTCTCATAGAAATCTACCTTGTTTTGGTGTAAGTACAACCAATCCATTCCCAATAACATGCCATACCCACCAAATGGCAGCACATTCAAGTGGGATGTTTTGGGCATGCCATTAATGTTAGGTCCATATACTACTAGTGTAACCCATTGTTGTTATTAGTGCAACCCCCTTATTATATTGTGTGCCCATGTAGTCGCCATATTGTTATTATTGTGCCCCATAGAAGCCCACTATTTTTATTGTTGTTCCCTTACATTAGTATTGTTATGTTAGCTCTGGTTACTTTATGACCCCTTATACTCCTATATATAGAAAGGAGGTCTTGTCATTTGTATCATCCAAGAATTGTTCATTTGTTTAATGTAATGGAGGTTTCCCCCTCGAAGAGGTTGAATTCTAAGGTGTTTATCTTTCTTCTCTATCTTTTTCTGAGTTGGTTTCATAGCATTTGGTATCAGAGCTTTGGATTCTAGGGTTTTGTAGCTCCAAACAAGCCATCATGGAATTTTTCAGTAATGGTTTCACTATGAAGTTTCAAAAGCTAAAAAAAACCCATTTGAGAAGAAATTGGTCTGAACCTTGCATCCAAATTTCAAATATTGTTTCGCGATATTTGCTAGATATGATCTAAGGAAGTTAGGATTTTTGCAAGCTCCACAATTTCATCTAAAAAAGTTCATTGTGGAATCTGTGCTATAACTTATTTGCTACGAAGTTTCAGAAGGTAAAAAAAAGTCCATTTGAGAAGAAATCAGTCTGAACCTCAGGTCGAAATTTCAGATCTTGTCTCGTTATATTTTCAGATATATGATCTGAGGAAGTTAGGGTTTTTGAAGACTACCAAATTACATCCTAATCAGGTGACCTTGGGAAAATCATCATAACTTTCTCTCTAAGAATCATATTGAACTTTCGTAAGATGTTATAGAAATAGGATGAACTATATGTTTCTTGGGTACAAGTTTTGGAGCCTAAGGTTGAAAATGTGACATGTGGCACGATGTACAAGTTCACTCTACTAAACTAGTCTATAATTAGGTCATCGTAGGAGATTGGGAATGAATATTTCTTCGAGAATACAATTGCGATAAGACTTGTGGATTTAGAGAGAGGACTCAGAGGGCTATTACAAGCCAAAATTTCAAAACTTAAAGATCTGAAACTACAGAGTTATAGTTGTTTCAAGATAGAGCTCCTAAAACCAGGAAAAAGTGAGATGAGGAAGTTTGATGGCAAGGATCTGGTAAATTGGATACTATAGATGGATAAGTATTTTGATCTACATTATGGACCATTGTTACAAAAGGTATGTATTGCATCTAATTATTTAGAACCAAATCAATCTTTATGGTATAAAGGGCTTTGTTCTCATAAAAAACTTGTCACGTGGTAAATTTTCATGGACTAAATGATAACATATTATAAAGATACAAAGAGCAACACCTTCTTTATCTAATTGATAAATCTCAAACAAAAGGGTTCAATGGTAGAGCACATTGAGGAATTTCAGAAATTGAATGTAGGGGTAAATTATATTCTAGAGAAGCAATAGATAAACAATTTTATCTATGCCATGGAAGTCGATATCGATAGTATCACAACATATTGGAAGAAAGGCATGGTAGTTTTGATGAAATACATGGAAGGTTTGAAGGAAGGTGGGACAAAGACGCTACAAGAAAGTCCTCCTAATGATGAAAAGGATCAAGAAATGTCAAAAGAAGAGGATATACACTACGAACCAACCCTAGAGAAAGAACATATGAATCCAACCACTCCTCAAATTCTCAAGGTAGGAATCACCACTCCTCAAATTCTCAAGGTAGAAGGACATATCAAGAAGAAGAAGGTTCAAGCAGTGAAATATCATGAAGAAAAGTATCAAGAAACATCAAAAGAAAAGGATACTCACCAGGAACCAACCCCACAGAAAGAGGAAATGAATCTGACCATATCTTGTAATGCATCAGTCGGAATTACCACTCCTCAAACTCTAAAGATAGAAGGACATATCAAGAAAAAAAAGGTAATAGTGTTGATTGATTCGGCTAGTAGCCATAATTTTATTCATTGTAAGATAGACAAGGAATTGAATTTCTTCCTATATCCAACACGAAACTGTCAAGTGACAGTTGTAAGTGGAGGAACCATAAATTTCTTTGGAAAGTGCCATAATATCAAGATATCCATGGGAGAATATGTATTGAATAGCCCAATTCTTTCCATTTCAATGGGTGGTGCCAATGTTGTACTAGGAGTCCAATGGCTACAATCCTTGGGTACAATAGCTTTTAATTTTGAAGAACGTTTCATGAAATTTTCTTTGGAAGGAAAGGAAGTTGAATTAAGGGTTATAGGGAAGCCAGGAATGATAATCAGCTCTAACAGAATGAAAAATATCCTAAAGGAATAACAATGAGGCATAATTGCACAATTATGTTTGCTGATGGTTCCCACATCGAAATCATATATTTCTTCATATCTCCAAAAAGTATTGGACAATCATTCAAAGGTATTTGAGACTCCCAAAGGTCTGTCACATATTCATGATCATGATCATGCTATTCATTTAATTCTAGGAAGTGTTCCTCCAAACATCAGGCCTTATAGATATCCATATTCCCAAAGGAGTGAAATGAAACATATGGTTGTTGAAATGGCAGAGGTTCGTATAATTATGCAACCAAATCTGATAATCAAAGCAATGGATGAATGGAATAATGGCAAAGTAGGGAGGTAACTCATTCAAAAGTTTCCGAAGATCCCAATTCCAACAATATTGCTAGAACTTGACAAGGCAGGAAAATAATATTGGAACTTGAAGCATTCACAGAACTGAGAAGTTGATAGCTATGAAATCGATCAATTTCAGAGTATCTCATCAAGTGGAAGAACTTACCCGCTGAATATTCCACATGGAAGGATGATAATTTTATACAGAAGCATCCAGAACTACTCAGGCATTGAGGGGAAAACTTGTTTAAGGAGAGGGGAATGTTATGTCCCTATAATACTAGTGTAGCCCCTTATTATTATTATTAGTGCAACCCCCTTATTATATTGTTTTACCCATGTAGTACCCATATTTTCATTATTGTGGCCCATAGAAGCCCACTATTATTATTGTTGTGTCCTTACATTATTATTGTTATGTTGACTTTGATTATATTATGAACCCTTAGAATCCTATATATAGATCCAAGAATTGTTCATTTGTGCAATGAAAAGGAGGCTTCCCCCTCAAAGAGGCTAAATTCTAAGGCGTTTATATTTCTTTTCTATCTTTTCGTGAGTTGGTTTCATAACATTTGATATCCTACCACTCAAAATTATAAAGATGGAAATGGTGTTGCTCCTAGCCTTCCACAACCTACAAGTTTGACACCACAACAATTAGAAGAAAAATGATAACCTCACTTTTGCGCAATATCGAATGAAGCAATAGGCAAGTCGACATCGTAGTGAAATGTCCCTTAAATAAGCTTAGAAGGATAATAAAATATCACCAAAGTATTGTGGTCCTTACAAGGCACTAGAAAATATTTTTACTATGGCATAAAAATTGGAGCTTCTTGCACCTTCTCGAGTGCTACGAGTTTTCCATGTATCATGCTTAAAGAATTTTAGAAGTGACAAGCTCCCAGTTCAAACAACATTGTCAGAACTTGATGAGGATGGAAAAATCATATTGGAACCTGAAGCAGTCATGGAACAAGAACCTGACAACTTTGAAATCAATCAATTTTAGAGTATCTGATCAAGACGAAGAACTCACCCACTGAAGATTCCACCAAGCATTAAGAGCTACTCAAGAATTGAGGACAACACTTTTTAAATGAGTGGGGCATGTTAGGTCGCTATACTGCTAATGTAACCTGTTATTGTTATTAGTGCAACCCCCTTATTATATTGTTGTGCCCATGTAGTCCTCATATTATTAGTATTGTGCCCGATGGAAGCCCACTATTGTTATTGTTGTGCCCTTACATTATTATTATTATGTCAGCTTTGGTTAAATTATGACCCCTTAGACTCCTATATATAGAAAGTAGGACTTGTCATTTGTATCATCCAAGAATTGTTCATTTGTGTAATGTAAAGGAGATTTCCCCCTCGAAGAGGCTGAATTCTAAGGCATTTATCTTTCTTTTCTATCTTTTTGTGAGATAGTTTCATAACGATTAAGCTCCATTACACATGACTTTACCCAATGGTTTATTGCTCTCATTGTCACCATTTCCAATTGAACCAGGAAAGGTTCTTGGTTCAACTCCTTACCCAATCCACACTTCTCAACAAGTTTTCGGTTGATATAGCTATATTTAGAACCTAGATCAATTAAAATAGAAATCACTTGTTGTTGTAGCTTATCTTCCGTCATAAATAAGTAGTTTAAATTTAACATCAAGTTTCAAAAGAGATGATTTCTTAGGTTTCTTTTCTATTTCAGAAGCTGAACTAGAAGAAGAAGAAGAAGAAGACGAAGCTAATGATGATGGAGATGATCGAGGAGAAGGAGGTTTATCAGCCGTGCCTTTTCCCTTGTCCTTCTTCGATGTCTTTAAAGAAGAAGTTGCATCTCTTGCCTTCTTATCTTCCTAGAGTTCTCCCAACATCTACTGCATGCTCAAAAACATTTGTTGAAACTGTTCTTGATACATGACCTTCCCTTCAGAAGTTTCACCTACATTGGATCCTCTCATTTTCAATCGATGAATGACTTTTCACTTTCCAATATACGGATCAAACTCCTCAAATGTTCCTTCTACACATCATGACTTAGACCTAGTTAACATTCACTTGAAAAAATTCTACAAACTACAACTTGCTTTGATACCAAATTATACTATCTAATAATTATCACAAATAAAACTAAAGTATAATTTAATATTTGCCAACACTGAATTGATTGTTAACTTTAAGTGTTGAATATGGAAGACTGAAGTTAACTAGTTGATTTATGACTTAATAAAGAACTTAAGAAGAATAATTAAAACATGAAGTTGCAGTAAAGGACAAAGATAGAAGACAACAAGCATTGATTACAGAGTTCTTCCCTAATGGAATACATCTCCAGGTCCACTTTCATGACAGGCATGCTCTATATTAGGATTCATCGAAACAGGTATTTTACACAGAAAAGGCACCAGCCTGAATGTGCATGCAAGCACTTTTGGTCTCTATCAAGAAAAATATCTCTCTCCTAGCTTTCCAACACCTATCTTGGTTCCCAATTCCACCTCCAGATGGCCAAGATACATTGAAAAGAAGAACTGCCACTCTAGCTCAACATCTGCATACAAATCTCAAAATCTCTCCAATGCCTTGTACATGAGCATAAGGATGAATTTATAGTCTCCTAAGGTTCAATAGAAGTCCCTCGTGCTATGATAGGCATGCATGTGATGCATTAAGTGTACATACATCTCGGTCTTGTCACATGAAGACATTAGGCATTAGTTACATTAAAAATGAACCAAATTCACAGCATAACCAAAAAACACACTTTGGTTTAAATATGCAGTTAGCTAACATGTAGAAAAGGTTAACTGCTGGCATGTGAACACTGTGGTTTGATCATAGTCTGTCATCTGTGTTGTTTATCCCTTCTGTTCCAGTAACCATTACAGCTTCCACCTGGCGGTTTCGACGCAATATAACAACCTGTTCACATGTTGTATAACCTCTAACACTAAAAACTTTGATTGGTCTCCATAATGCACGATAAAATAATTCCTTTTTGTTGCTTTCACATTCCCTTCTCTGACGGTTCCAATGCAGTCTAACCCACACGGTTAACTGTGCAATGGTTATTTGCTTTTTGTTTTTAACATATGGTCCAATAGGTGGGTTTTATATCATTTATGCATTAGGTTTTGTAACATAGGTTTAGTGTTAGGACTAACATCTTTGCCACTTAGCATTTAGAACTTAGGTTATGTAGTCTAGGTTTATAAACTTAGGCTTTTAGACCTTAGCTTAGGATTTAAACCATGTTTTACATCACCATATAAAAAAACCATTATAACTGATGTTGTCACATCATGACAATAATCTTCAAACACCATAATGACAAATTAGACCACTTTTACTGTGAATAAGTAACTAGCACTAGACACTGAAGAACACTGGCGAAGCTGACAGAGCTGAAGATGAATTGGATTCTCTGCTCAAACTGCACTGACAAGGTCCTCTTGGATCAACATATCAGAAAATAATATCACATGTATTCTTTCGCATAATTTAGTAAAAAGCATGCATAAAAATATGTATAAACATAAATTAATAGCACATATACATAAGACTTCACCAAAACGTATTCTTGTTTATTAGGGTGGATCTTTCAATACATACACTTCTTTGACCTCCACACCTAGCTACATGTGGTCTCCACACTCAGCTACAAACTCTTGAAGGCCTCCGTGCACTCAGCTACAAAGCCCTTCCTTAAGGCTCAAAATACTAAAGACATAAGATATTATCAATGATTCATCTATGACATCTCTTTCACTTCTTTCGACAAGGCACTATATGTCCTTATATACATTTCATTACTACAAGACCATGGTCCACATACCATGAATCCGACACAACAATGAACAAACACCTAACACCCATCAGAAAATTAGGGACTTTGACCCACTGCAAAGCCCCTAAAAATTGAGCAGTAAATATAACTTCGTGGACTTTGTGTGCTTCTCTCCTTAAAATGTGGATCCTTTAACCAAAACTAGACCAAGTTGGGGTGCACCCAACAATTACTCTTATGGGTAGAGGGTGATATATCTGATCTTTTCTATCCTCTTGATCTTATGGAAGTCTAATAAGATCTCTTTGATCATGCATGTGATTATGATGACTCTTTTCTAGCTATAAAATCCAACCTTTGTTATGCAATTTTCCTAAAAACGTACCATTTTTCTTAATTTGCCAGCTAGTTGATAGCCTGTCTTATTCCTAAAAGAAAACTATTTTCTTCATTAGGGGAGAATATTTGAAATTTGTCTAGAATTAATCCGTCAAGCTTTAAATTTTTCATTGGTTGAAAATCCCAAGACTTCTACTAATGATTCGCTACTTTTTACTTATATAAGACTTAGAAAGGAAAGGTAAGAAAATTTGTTTGAATTCATTATGCTTCCCAATTCTCAAACCCCTCTAAAAAGAATATAATATCCCATGGCCCTATTTTCTAAATCTATGCAAATAATTCTTGTTATGATTATGTCTATGTCAGGAGAATATGATATAAGAGTTGTCAATGAACCAACGCTAAGGTTCTTGACTTTAATGTTATAGCCATATATTTCTCTTGACATACCATTGTATTTAGTAAGCATTGCCATATTTCAATTAAAAGAAATTCCATATTGCTAGTTGTTTTAGATACCCTTCTCTCCTTATCTATCTCTTTTTGTATACACATGTCGATGAATTGAATGAATTGAGATTGAGTATATGTGATGTAAATAATCAAAGAAATTCTATAGTCGAATGGACTAGTATTGTCATAAAGAGGAAGACCAATGAAGTATTTTCTTATTATTTATCATATTTTATGGATATTGTATATAAAATCATCAACAAGTAGCCACCTCCAAGAATTTTTCTAGAAGCAAATATTTTATTACATCTTAGCAAAGGTATCGGAGTTGGAGACTCATATATCTTTGAGGATTACATGGAAATAATATTATATGGAGAAGAGGTACAACCATACCTTTGAAAACCTTTCTTCCTATGAGAATATTCTCATTGGAATTCATATGGAAAGTCTTGAATGCTCACCAAGTCCACATTGTTGCAGGACACAAGGGTTTTCTTTTCAAATTACCCAGGAATGTTGGCCATCTCATTGAGAATAATAGGCAAGCTCTACCATAGGTTGAAATTTTGATGAAGGAATTGGGCTTTGAGCAGGGAGAAAAATAGTGGTAAGACCTGCATTAGGTAGTCACTAACAAAAGAGTGGAAATCACTTGTGCACATTACATTTATGAAGCCAAGCTATAGCTTGAATATATGGCCAATCTAGAAGTTGAAGAAAAAAACAAAAAGTGGATGTAAATACTTTAATACCAAAGGCGAGAAGTATGAAAATTAATGCACCCAAGAAAATGGATATTGACATGGAAAGTTTGCAATCACAAAATAAAACAACAGTCCAAGAAGGAGAAAAAAATATACCATTTTAGTTGACTGAAAGGCCTTCTAACCAACTAGGGTTTTGAATGCAATTGGGAGATTCAGAGTGCCCTGCTTCCTCCTCAATTTTTACTGATGCGACTACATTTTCCATTGAACAATCTCCATCTACATTAGACATTTTACCAAAAAGTACCAGCTAAGTGACGAAAAGAATTATAGAATAAGGAGAAACATGGAAACATTTTTGGGTGCTCTTGAAATTCCAACTTATAATACTAGGCTTATTTCTACAATCGATCTAGAAAGAAACCAATTAAATTTATCTCTCACTCCTGCAGTGCTTTAATCTGTTCCCTCAGAATCTAGCTTCAAAACATTGGACCTATCTATAAATATTCGAGACATTCCTTTTCCTGATAAGAATAATTTACATAGGAAAAAAAGGAGAGATGTTGTATACTTACCTAGGCAAAAACGTTTTGGCAACTACTAAAGAAGAGAAACACTTGGATAAAGTACCAGACTAGCTTAAGCAGGAAAAAGTGAATGACAGGGCTTTATATAACCAAAATGAGGAATTTTAAATTAAACTGGGAATAGATCCTAAGGATAGGGAAGTTATTAAAACTCTATTACAAAATACATAATTTGAAGTACAATCACTAAGAAACAAATTGAATATGCCTACTATAGAACATGCTTAGATGACTCAACTAGCTCAGGTAGACAAAGGGAAAGAAATATTAAAAAGAGAGCTACTTGACAGAAATAAGGATATTGTTAATTTGTAACAACAGGTAAAGAATATGCAATAGTGCATTGAAAAACATGTTTTCACTATCCAAAAGTCATGGTAGATAAACTGAGAAGACTAATGAATAAGCTTAATATTTCAAAAGGTGAATTGAATAAAACCAAGGATGATCTATATTTGATTAGAGAAAAGCCAAAAGCAAAAAAATATAGTTAAATGTGGCCAATGAAAACTACACTTAGTGAACAATAAGTACAAATAAGCATAAGATGACATTAAAGAAATAAAGTTCAGGTTGAAGGGTAACCTGCCGCTAATAGAATCCAGATAGATCATTTGGGAAAACATTACTCAGGAAGTTAGTGCTATATTGGAATCCATCCACATCATTCCACAACTTAAGATTGGGATCAAAGGGTATTAAATGGCCTTTTATACATGTAAAGAGCATATTCAAAAGGATATGCCAAAGGCCAAAAAGAGGATCAAGTACCTACATGAAACATATGAAATAGAGTGAAGGGAATTAAAAAGTTCAGATAGTATTGCAATAATCATGGAGATTAATAATATAATTGAGAAAAAAATCTTTTAGTGTAATTAGGTTATAGTTAATTAATCCAACCATATCATTAACACACATTAATTGGTTAAGTAGTATATTTCAAACAACCTATAATAGTGTGCTTGCAATATTCTATAATATTTTATGTTGAACAAATAAGACTACCTGAGGAGCGTATTTACATGTTACACTTTTAAAGTATTTCGAAAACAAATTAATTCATGCATATTTCAAAAAAGGAAAGAAAATAATAATAATGTGAAAGTGTTAACTAATATGTTATCATATCAAAATTGCATATTTTAAAGTACAATATGGCAGTGAATTTGATAAGATGTGTCAAATTTTTCATGATGTGCAAGTAGGTTCATGCAATTAATTTATTAATGCTCACAATATATTTCTATATTGGAACATCCCTACAAGGGTATTTATTTTCACACTAAATCATTATTGAAATATATAAGGTGCATGGTCACACAAGTAGATATGTAGATCTAATTGCTTTCTCTAAAGTCTTCTTTTGAGTAATAAAATAAATTGTTTTCAATGTTTACAATTGAGAGTAGTTTGTGTGGGAAATACAAAGGAAATAAAGTTTATTTTAATGTCTAAGTGTAATATCAAGCCATGATATCACTAATCATGCTTATTTATTACAACCGTAATGAAATTTAATACTTTAAAGGATTAACTTGAGAACCCTTAATCAAATTTTTTGTTATGTTTATCAAGTTCTAATCACCTTTGCTTTAAAATGTGTTATCCTTTATTGTAGGACACTCACCTCCTTTCCATGGGATTCTGCCTAATTTTTGAAAGAGTTATTAACAACACATAATTTACTCAATTCACTGACACCATCATATGAAAACTCCATTAGCCCATGTTTCATCGATATCAATGAGAATTTTAGTGACAACCTTGATTTATTGAAATCGATGGTCATGCTGTTGACAAACTTGCTTCATCAATCCTCACTATACCCTGGAAACATTGCTTCCAAATGTTTATGACCACTCTATTGGAATCCTTCCTTCATTTATAATTATTTCTTTGTTTCTCATTCAAATTTGTTTTTTCTTCGTAAAACTATTTTATTATTTACAAAAGCAGAGTACAATTACATTCAGTCTGGCTAGAATATCCATCTACCTGGAAGAATGGCAGCATGGAACAGCCACTGTCGCAAAATAAGAGGGCGAACCTGGCCATTAAGAATTCCCACATAGGGGCGAGAGAAAACAGAAGAACAGTCCCGCGTAGGGGAATTCATAAATTTTGACACAGAGTATCCATCCAAACACACTAACATGAGCCTTGAATAGCAGCGTTGGCAAAATGCCACATTGACACACTAACACAAAACATTTTGACATGAAGACAAAGCCAAAAAGGAATAAGCAAAATCCCTTCCAAGCAACGTGACCTGAAACAGCGTAGCAGTTAATCTTCCGGAACCTCCTCCACAATTCTACACCAACCATATTCCTCCGCTTCCTGAGCTTGGATGTCCTTCGCAGCAGTCATGTCGGGCTCCGTCTGGATGTCCTCCTTCTGAATGGGTGGTCGTTCCATTGCCTTCCCTGGGTCTGCAGAGGACATTTCCATAGCCTTCGCGACATTAATTGGTGAGGTAAACTCTTGTTGTGCACTGGTTTCACCCTCGTCTTTGGCTTCATCTATGAATAGCACCGAGACATGGGCGTTAATCCGGGGGAAATTCAAAGGGATGTTGAAGGTGAAGACAGTTGAAACGAAACAATGTGAGGATAAATACCCAAGAGAGCTGGCTTCCAGGTGTTGGTTCTTCCTCAGAAAGCTAGCACCTCTTGCATGAAGGCAATGGCAGTGGCAGTGGCAGTGAGGAAAGGACTCCACCTCAACTGAAGGGCGCAAGGACCCTCCTCGGTTGGAGGCTCGATGGCTTAGCATTCATTGCCGAGGCCTAACCTTATTAACAGGGCTGGGCAGAGCTGACTTGGGATGCAGAAAGCCGAGAGAATCGAAAACAGGCTAGGTGTTCAAACTAGGGCTTAAACTCAATAGCACCAGAGGCGCCAGAAGAACCCCAAACCAACCTGAATGAACATGGTAACGCCTGTGCTGCCACCATTAATATTATCGCTGCCCTAGCCTCGAAGCACACCTGCCATTAATATGGTCTTCGTGATTGCCGAGGAGCCGAGCCCTATTGCACAATCGAAAATGGATGGAGCATAAATGCTCCTTTGCTGTCGTCCTCTATTACTTAACCAAATCCTCCGGGAATGTTTCTCTCCTCTAGTGTACAGGTCACCTTTGCACATGGCGGGCAGGTGGCCTCCCCTGCAAACCCGACCCATCACTTTATTAACTCCGCTCAGCACCCGCATCCGGGGGTTTCTCATTCAATTTGTTGTCCAATCCATGACTGATTTTTTTCTCCCGGGCTTCTACTATTTTTCTTTCTCCACTTCTATTATCACACAAAAAGTGACCACTTAGCCAAAACCACTTAGTATGAGTTTTAGACATTAAAACCCACTTTCACCTAAGGAAATAGCTCAAGTAACCATTTTTCGTATGTTTTTTTTTCATTAACCCACTTACTCTAGAATAACACATAAATTCATTAATTTTATGTTAGTCTCAAAATTTTACCCATTTAGGTAAAAATAATTAAAAGTATTTTCCCTCACATTTTTTTGTTTCATAGGAACAATTCAATCAATTATTTATTTTCTTACTATTGCTTAATATTTTAAAAATTATCATAGAGATAATTTATTAAATCATTATTTATAAATTATTTCTAACCTACTTTACCATGTCACCTAGAACTAACCTAGGTTATTTACCATTATTCATGACCTTTCCCTCTCACAAATAGTAATAAGATAAAATATTAGTTAGGCATTTATTATTTTATTATATTTGTCGACATCAAGTCCAGCTAGCATTTTATTATAAATAGAGAGGTTTTCCTCATTTTACATGATCCATTTCCATTTTCCAACCTATGATCCTATAACTCTCAAGTTTTCTCCACTAAAATGTCTCTAGTTTATTTATTTATTTTATTTTGGATTATTATTTTGTTTGGTGAGAGGGAACCACACATGCTATAGCAATGATTACACATGAACCCTCCCAAGGACAATGCCCTTTTTAGCCACTGTCAAAGTGGATCTTCTCACCACGTGAGCAGAAAATAAAAGTCTTCTTTGGGTTAATGAAATTTGCATATGTCGTGTATTGATATACATATTCCCTCTCTTTTTTCCTTGTTTATGTTTTGGTTTGTTATTCATATCTTATGAACAACTACAATAATATGTGCTACTCCTAGGGTTTATAATTAAATGATAATTAAATCTTCATTTATCTCTTATTGGACTATTAGCCACTTGTAGAGAATGTACTTCTGCCAACACTGGTGTAGGAAGACATCATAAAAATGGTCACACCATTGAAAAGATGAAAATCTATTGTGTTAAGTCGAATTGTGTAAGCTTTCTCCCCTTTCCCTCTTTAGCAACTTTCCATTTATGGTGATTTTTCTCAAAAACTTGTGTTTTTCCTTTGCAAAGTTTCTTTTCTTTTTAGGTCAAAAGTCTCAAGACATCAAAAAATGAAAAATTTAAAGAATATCCTGAAATACAAAGACCCAAAGTAGCTAACATAGTTGTGGACCCTTTCTTTTGCACTGGTCAATGTAGGTTTTCAATTATTTTCTACATTTCTCAGTGCATTAAATGCTACAAAATATGCACTGAAAAATGCACTTCAAAGTTAGTGATCTGCATTGGTAAAAAAATTAAAATTTTTCCATTTTTATATTTTCTTTGTAGTTATTTTTATGTTCTTTTTTTTTGGCTTCCTCCTCTTTGTACCTTGGCAGTAACCCTTGATTTCTTCACATTCTAGTTCATAGGAGGGAGACAGAAATCGTTTTCAGGGCTTATAGTACTTGTCCACCAAGCTAGGTTTAGAATGTGGAATTGGTATTTTATTGTAATAGGTTGAAAAAATCCCCTATAACCACTACTTACAAAGTAAATAACTTTCTTCTTGATTATATTTAGGGATTACAAAATCCCCTCATTTTGACTAGTATTGATCTCCCCTTCTTTCTCTCATTTGAAACCCCTTTGTGATAGATTTGATTGAAACTATTTTATAGCCTTGAACCTTTATTTCCCTATTTTAGCCTCCGCATAAAATTCTATCTAGAGCCTATCATATTATATTCATACTTACCCTTGATTTGTTCCCTACTAGTTATGACCTTCCAGTTTTTTATTATTTTTCTTTGCATAAAACCGTCCTAGGTTGGGTAGTAATTTTTTTATGGTTAGTGATTGATTTTTGTTATATTTTTTACTATCTTATGTAGTTTGTTATTTTTTATTCCAGTTCAAAGTAAATTTATTTCATGTTGTATCATAGACACACTTGCATATAGATAAACAAAACTAAATCAAAATGTTTGTTTCATGCCCTGAAGCCAAGACTCTAAAACCAACCCTAATATACCACACACTAATAAATCCAACTTGTGAATCAAAATAATATATTAGTTAGATTAGGATTGGTGGGAAAGGTATCCGAACAACACCATTCAATCACTATACATTGAAACAGAGTCACTGCTTATAGAGAGTGTGAAATCCTTCACCATCCAATGCTAAAAACCAATGCACAAAACAAAATTTTGAAGGCACGAAGGGTTAAACTATAGATATCAGTGGTTCCCCTTAATTCTCCTAACTCTTGGTGATGAATTGGGGGCCAACATTGACACCCAAAAGATGAAATTATCTCACCTCCAGTGGAAGAAGGTAATATTAGTTTCCATTCTTGCTCGTAAGGTGGTTTTAAAAAGAAATCACACCTCTTAATACCTTCAGTTTTCCTTGTTCCTAGCTCTGATCATCTAATAGATTGGTTGTTTGGAAGGCCATATTGAAGCATTTTTTATCACTTATTTGAGGCATAGTGGATACTCGATTTAGAGACTTTTTCTTTGATAAAATGAGAAAGCTTGAGTTAGATTAGAACATGATCTTATTTTAGAAACCACATTGCACCACTGCACAAAGTTCCTTCCTATTGATTGTTAATTTGATCCATTTTTCATGTTTTGGGCTTTTAGATTCATTCCCATCCCAACACCATAGCACCTATTAATAACATTTCAAAGAGATTCATATGCCTTTGTCCCTAGTTTCCTCTCAGAGAAACCCTTACACCTAATCAATGGTTTATATTGCCTCACCCTAAACCACCTTCGTGTTCTAACTTGTTTAAGTCTTTTAGTAGTTCATTTGCTTATGAGTTGAGATTGAGAGGAATTTTACCTTAGTTTCCTCTCAAATGACCCCTTACGCTCACTCAATAATTTAGAGTCCCTAACACTAATGCACATTTGGGTTCTAACTTGTCTAAGTCTTCTACTAGTTCTCTACTTATGAGTCCACCTAACCCAAACTTGTTACCATGGTAGGTGTTAACCCCATTAGTAATGTTGGTTTGATAATGGGTACCAATAATGTAGGAAATATCATTTCTCATCCTAGTAATAACCCGAGTCCTAACATTGGAACCAATGTAGGAGTACCTACCACAATGAATGCTATTGAACTATTTCTCCCTTTCGAGGCCCTTTTGAATGTATCAAATTTAATCCAAATAATTAGCAATCCCATTCTCCATGACTTCATGTGGCCCTTAATGGTAAACAAACTTACCTAACATATCCCCAAGCATCAGCGGGACCCTTGAGAGGACCACACTAATCATATCTTGTCACCCCATATTCATGTTCCTTGAATTCCCCTAGGAAATTTATAATCTTCCTTCATCTATTGTAGTGCACAATCAACGATGTTGCTAGGAAATGTTATATCGACCAATGTCATGGCACTCACAAAGTTTTCACAACAACTATGAATTCATTCCTTCGTCACTTCAATTACCTATGCTGTTGTGATACTAATATAAATTAATAGTATTAGATATTTATAGTAAGATAGATATATATCTATATATATAGTATATACTATATATATAATAATATATAGATTATATATATATATTATATAGACCTCTTGTTCTAAATTTCAAATATTCACAATCGCTAATCATTTTTAGGAGTGGTGTAGATGGTGGGCTTCTACACAGCTCTAGAATAAGTAACCAATTCTTCATGGTTATTCTTGGAAATTAATCCTTAATGATCATCATGATGTTGTGTCCAAATTCCTAGAAATACGTCAAAGAATCCATTCAAAGTGTATGTAGCATGATATGTACATTCCTGATTGTAACATGGATTTTCAATTTTTATGTTTATTATATATATTTTATAATTATTACATATATAATACTATAATAGTATATTATTTATATTTATATATATAATAATGAAAAATGTGGTCGCATTAGGAACCTATTCTAAAATTTTGTAAAGGCAAATATTTTTAACTTTTCTATGTGTATGCAAAACATCTTGACCTTTTACGTTATAGACTATAGAAAGTGGGTCAGAAGGTTATAATAATCTTAAAATGGTTTGTAGTTATAACAAAGTGGGACTACACTGTATGCAGACTGCATAAAAGTTAAAGGACAAGTGCTTTTGGAGTGTATCATTGTACATTTAAACCATGTGAATATCATGACAGAACCCTCATGGTTTAAAGTACGTGGAGTTTATGATAGTGGGAACCCTGAGGGAGTTATTTCCAAAAACAACACATCTGTAGATCAATGGTCAGTGTTCATTCTCAGGGTTCTCTTCTGATTTTTCAAAATAACTATGCAAACCCTCAAGTGTAGAAAATCGTATCTACAGAAACCACCTATGGAGCATGAGGTATTTAATTGAGATTATCAAGCGAGCAGGCTCCACCCTTACACATCATCCTCCAATTCAATCTCATCATCCCATTCATACATCCCATCCCTACATGTCATCCTTCGATATGTTCTCCCGTATTAAAATTTCAATTTGCTCACTCACATATAATAATAAAACAAAAGCTCATTTGACCTAGTATTCACACCATCATTCAACTATGAAGCATAACAAACAACATCCAATGTACACCATTAACTTTGCATCTAGCCATTATCATATTCAACTACTGAGCAATCCATAGTTCCATATTTTTTTCTTTCTTCTTTGAATTTTAAATATGGAGGAAACCCTTAAAACAACCAAGAAATGTACTTTTTTCCCTACCAATATACCATATCCCTATTGGCTTAAGGGGCTTGGACACAAGTTCAAAGTGTATTGCGCACCAACAAAACCTTCAACATTAGCCCTTTCGGCAACGACCTACAAGTAGATTGCAGTATCACTCGAAGTGGCTATGGGAGCTTCAAGAAAAGGGTTTATGCAACCAGAGGGATATGCGTGTTGTTTCACCCACATGTTTACTTATTTTTTATACTTATCTACATCTTCACATACATAAATAACTTCATGCTAATGATTTACTTCACAGATTTTTACTTATTTCATAAACATATCAGAAAACAATATCACATGTATTCCTTCACATAATTCAGTAAAAAGCATGCATAAAATATGTATAAATATAGACTAAGAGTGCAAATACATAAAAATTCACCAAAAAATATTCTTCTTTATTAAGGTGGATCTTTCGATACATACACTTCTTCGACCTGCACACCTAGTTACAGGTTGTCTGCGCACTCAGCGACAGACTCTTCAAGGCGTCTACGCACTCAACTATGGAGCCCCTCCTTAAGGCTAAAAATACTAAAGAATGAAGTTATGATCATTGATTC
>APFE030736701.1:394910-411112 GCA_000404065.3 Pinus taeda | reverse complement strand
AAAAGGACGCTTTAAAAATTGTACAATAGAGCCAGATTTAGCGCCAGGTTGCTCATCACAATTACAAAAAAATTGCACTAAAATCTGGCGCAAAATCTGGCGCAAATCGCTGGTTTTGTTGTAGTGTATCTGTAAATATTGGAGACATTCCTTTTCCTCATAAGAGTAATTTACATTGGAAAGAATGAAAGATCTTATATAATGACCTAGGAAAAAACGTTTTGGTAACCACTAAAGAAGAGAAACACCTTTATAGAGTCTCAAACTAGCTTGAGGAGGAAAAAATGAATTCCACTGCATTATATAACCAAAATGAGGAATTTAAGAGGCTCATTATTAAATTGGGAATAGATCCTAAGGACGGGGAAGTTATTAAAACTCTATTACGAAATACATAATCTGAAGTACAATCACTAAGAAAAAAATTGAATATTCCTATTATAGAGAATGCTTAGGTGGCTGAACTATCTCAAGAAGAGAAAGGGAAAGAAATATTAACAAGGGAGCTATTTGATACAAATAAGGAGATTGTTATTTTGTAACGATAGGTAAAACATATGCAATAGTCATTGAAAAACATGTTTTCATAGTTGTTGTTTCAACTTAATCAAAATTCCCTATAGAGAAGTTGACAAGAGTAATGAACGGGCTTAATATTTCAAAAGGTGATTTGAAGAAAACCAAAGATAATCTGTATTTGATTAGAGAACAGACGAAAGAAAAATAAACACAATTAAACGTGGCCAATTAAAACTATACTTGGTGTAAAATAAGTACAAATTAGCACAAGATGACAATAAAGAAATAAAGTCCAGGCTGAAGGGTAACATGCCCCTAATATAATCTAGATAGGCCATATGGGACAACATTATTCATGAATTTTGTGCTATATTGGAATGCATCCACATCACTGCACAACATAAGGTTGGGATCAAAGGGTATTAAATGGACATTTATACATGTAAAGAGAAGATTAAAAAGGAGGTACCAAAAGCCAAAAACATGATCAAGTACCTCAATGAAACATATGAAATAGAATGAAGTACATTTAAAATTTCAAATAGTATATAAATAATCATGGAGATTAATAATTTAATTAACAAAGATATATTTTTCATTCATGCTAAGAAAAGGTTGAAAGAAATTCAAAGTTGAGTCACCTTATTTAATTCCAAATTTGAACGGAGAACCAAAATAGGCTTATCTAATTGTGAGGATAGCAAGGAAGCTTGATTTTTCCATGGCATTTATATGAAAAATAATTAGTACAAGCCAAGAGAATGTTGGAAAGTACCCATGAAAAGACTAGAATGCTTAAAGGAAGGGCTATAATGAGTAATTCAGAGAGATATTTCCAAGTCTTTTGGCAAGTGAAAACATTCTTTGTTACAAGGTCAAAGTTCACTAAGATGATAAATTTAAAGGTTTCTTATCAGAATATGGTTTGATGCACTCTCCCAAACCCAGTGATTTGGAAAAAATTTGAGAAGTTGATTACCACTATTCAAGTTTAGATTGTGGAATTAAGAGCTCCTTCTCAAAGTAAAATTTTGGCTACTCATATTACCTCACAATGATGAGAGAGTTCATTTTGTAAATTTTGAAAGACTTTTTACTTTTAAATAGTTAAAGTAGTTAGGGAAGTTTTGACAATTGTGTTGTTTTTGATGTAATCTTTAAAATAGACTCAACAACCACAAAAGGGGTTTGAAATTTTGAAGGCACGAAGACTTTTTGAAATATATCTATGTAAAGTCAAATTTTTTTTGGAGGATTAATAAATTCTATCAAGTTGATTCCATAAAATTGGTTGTTTACAATATTTGTATTTCTTTTTTGATATATTCAAGTTTATTCTCTCTTTTTGAAGTCTATGTATGATTGTAGCTAGTTTCATGTTTTAAAACACAAATTTATTGATGTTTCTAAATGTTTCATAATATATATATCTAATCATTAAAAGAAACCTTTATAAGTGATGCACTACTTCATCACTGTGCTCTCTTTTCATTTCATACAAACACATTCTTCTAGGGTTTAGTATATTTTATTCTCTAACAACCCAATATATAAAATCCTTTCCCTTTAATGTCTTCCTGATATAAGGATGGCATGATATTTTTTTCAATCTTCTTAGATGAAGTTTCCATTACACCTAAAGGGCTTTCATTCAAGCATAGTTTTAAACATGTTTATCATATTTGCATGGATGTTATAGGCACTAGTTCCTATTCAAACAAGAATTGCCTATAAGGAGACAACATCAATTGGCGTCCTTGTCAGGGAACAAAGTTGAAATTTTTTCCCTAAATAATTATTGAATATTTATTTTTCTGGTTATCAAGGAAAGTGTGGGCTGAACTTTCTTAGCAAAATAAATTAGTTACTTGTAAATATGGCTTGAAGAGGACCAAACACTCATTAAAACACTTCCTAGTAGAAGATTCTAGAGTTGTTTGAACCTAAAAAATTTACTTATAAAACAGTTTAGAGAGAAAATCAATCACCAATAACTCCCAAACCTACAATATATGTTGCTAGAGCATATGTGTCAAGTTCATACAAATCTGAATTGAATATTCCTGAAGTTTCTCCTAAAACATATTGGCTTATATGGGCCTGACCCAAGTTTAGAAAAATTATTTAGCCAAACAAATCCCGCAGCTACCGGCACTTTCAGCAACAGCCCTCAGAGCACGGAATGAGGTCTCACCCGAGGTAGCAAGGGAGGGTGTTGGAACTAAGTTTCCGCACTGTTGGGATGTCTAGTAGTGGTTTGGAGGGTTCATGCATTGTTCTGTAGCTTTGCACTACTCTGTTTCGCACAGATACGAACTCAAAATAATCCTTACTACTTATTATTGTGTTGTTTATGTATTCAATCTATTTATTGTGGTATTTAAGCAAACATTTATCAGATTTAACCAGTTCGCACACTTAGAATGGACTCAGATTCACAAACATTCGTAACATAAGCATATGCACATACATTAAACAATTATTTTAACCCTACAAAAAGTAGATCCATGATAATTCAGATTTAACGCAAAATTGCAGAAGAAACTTATCCTTATTTCCACTTTATCGCCAAAAGATTCAAATTCGCCCTACACACTCGGTTGCAGGGGTCTACGCACACAGCTACAGACTCTTCTAAGCCTCTGTGCACATAGCTGCAGAGCCTCTATCCCTTCCCTAATGCACTTGACTCAGACTTATAGATGCTTTTAGAATTTTCATCAAAAACCCATTACAATCTAGATCCAGGATCATACCTCCAAGAGAACTACCTTATTCCCATAGAGTCGTACTCTATTTATGCCTTCCTATGGTTCGTAGATAAACTTACTTCCTATTATTCTATATTATTTCTTGGGTGGACAACACTTTGACTCGACTTTTTACATTTCGCAGTCATTATATTTCAGAGGTTTATAATACTTTTATCCTAGCTTCTAGGCTATCAGACCCAAAACTGTTATGCAAGACCTCTACTACCCAATAGTCCCCCACCACAATCGTCATGACTCATCCCAAGTCACTCGTCGGTGCGGTGCTATGCACTGCCTTGGCTTCGAGGTTCACCTCCCTCTGAGTGATGCTCGTCATCCTATTGCTTCTTCGTTGTCTCCTACAGTGCTTTATCAGGATCCTACATTGTTGTTTCTTCCAAGTCTGGTGACCAATAATGCTCATTCTACTCTACTCGATTAACATTGAAAACTCCCTCATAGGATTTTAGCTCGAGCGGGGGAGCCATATATGGGACCTCCCAGTACCATCATAGCCACTTCCGACATTCATATTCATTCTTTCCACTATTTGCTGCAGCTCGTGTTGCAATCATGAAAGACCTTTCATGTTGTCCACAAAATCCCAATCCTCAAGGTACCTCAGAGACGATGTATGAATTGCATTGCTACCAGTGGTCTTCATCATTCCATCCTTTTTCTATGTTGTTCAAGCTTGTCAGCCTACCTCTCAGTAAGGTGATAGCCTTTGGACCAATTCTACTTTGTGTCTCCCCTTTTCTAGTACATCCCCTACTATTCATGTTGCATGCTGCGGGATGTCCCCAGCTGTCAACACCATGTTCCTTAGAGAGTCCTAACTTTCCATCGGTCATATCACCACCCTCACGCTTACTCCTTGTGTAGAGATAATGAGCAGTTCCATATCTATAACCAACATATGTTTTCTAGAAGTGTAGGTTGCCTGGTGGATGCCCCTTGGTGATTTATAAGCAATTCAAATTTCAAACTCACTAGTTCTCGCTTGGTTTGGTGTCCTCATGTAAAATCTGTGGCAACTTGTCCCATATCTGTCTCGTTGCTCACCGCTCACTCCATTTTGCCATAATGTAGACATCTTGTCATGAATAGTGACAGGAATGATCACCTCTCCTCTTAGAAATTCATCAGCACACTCCTTGCCACGTGACCATGGCCTTTGTGTTTGGCCAAATCTACGTGTATCATGGAAATCACGCTTCCTTTTGCTAGACTACTTTATCGTCCCATGCTCTCTTTTAACTAGCTGGAGCCGTGAGACTGTCCCTTGGTTAGTTAGTGAGACGAGCGGCCCACCCATGTAGAGCTTTAGGTGACTGCCATTCACTCGACCCGGGAAGGGGTCTCCATTGAGTTTGGCAAGCTAAACCATGGCTCCATTGGTAACTTATTTCACAACATAGGGTCCCAACTAATGCATTCAGAGTTTGCTAAGGAATTTCTCGAACTTACTATTGTATAGCAATACTAAATCATTCTCCTTGAAGGTGCACACCTTGATATGGCTATCATGGAATATAGCCAAAAATCGTTCCTCCTCTAGTTCTTCTAGCTATGCGAATCATTCCTCCAAAGCCCTACGATCGACCATTCCTGTTATTACTATGATCCACAGACTGGGCATAATATATTTCATAGGCATAACGACCTCCTTTTCATAGACTAACCAAAAAGGTGTCTAGCCCATCAACTTCTTGCACATTGTTCTGTATGCCCATAGCACAACAGGGATGTGCAAGTCCCAGTCATTTTGTTGTGCATTACAAACCTTGGTCAACGCAATGTCCAAGCTTTTGTTGAATGCCTCGACGGTCCCATTCGCTTGCAAGTGATATGGCATACTCTGTTGGTGATATATCTGGAATTCCTCAGTGAGTCCGCTGATCATTTCATTCAAAAAATTCATTCCCCAATCGCTCATGAGAATCTTGGGACATCCAAACCTTGTCAGTATGTTCTCAAACAAAAATTTCATAGCGGTCGCAGCCATGCAGTCCTTAATCAATTGTGCCTCTGCCCATTGGGTCAAATATTCTATCATGGTTATAATATAGCGCACACCCATATTCCCTTGTGGACCAATAGATCCTACGAAGTCGATTGCCCACTTCTCGAATGGTTGTAGCACCATCTATGGCTGGAGCGGCATTTCATCTCTCTGCAGTTGTTTCCCCATCCGTTGACATATGTTGCAGGCTCGGTAGTATGCTTTCGAATCTTAATGCATAGTGGTCCACCATAATCTTGTATGAAGAATCTTCTGGGCTATGGCAGGACCCGCATAATGTCCACCAGCAACCGCCCCATGGGCTTTGACCAGGATCTGTCCTTGCTCAAACTCCGAGACGTACCTACGTAATATTTCATCATTTCCCATTTCGTAGAGGTGTCTTGCAATCATGGTGAAGTTTTTTGTGCGTATCAGCAATTCCTCCTTCTACTGAACAGAATATCCCCGCGACACAGTTCTTGTAGTTAAGAAATGGAATATATCCTCAAAATGGCCATCCACTATGCGCACCACATATAATTGTGCATCTGGGAGTCTGTCTTCTAAACTTGTGGGCTCTTCGTTTGTATCAATTCGGGACTAGTGATTTGGGCCTACATTTAGACATCCAGGTTTTACGACTACCTCGAAGTCATATTCCTGGAATAGCAGCAACCATCTACAAATGCGCCCCCCTAACACAGGTTTATTCACTAGGTATTTTAACGCATAGTGGTCGGTATACATCTTAAAGTGGCCTCCGAGCAGATAGTGGCAGAATTTTTGAAGTGCATATACCATCATTAATTTCTCTCACTTGGTAGTGGAGTAATTCTTCTTAGCTTTTGAAAACTAGTGGCTTGTGAACACAATCGAATGGTCAATTCCCTCTGTTCCTGGTTGAGTATGTACCACCCCCAATGCAATACATGATGCATCAACATGCACATGAAATTCGACATCCCATTTCGAAAAGACCAATATAGGGGTGGATGCCATCTTTTCCTTAAGTGTCTTTAGACTTCTTTTGCATTCCTCATTCCAAAAATAAGTAGCATCTTTCTTCAGCCACTATTCCATTGGAGCTATGATATGGGCCTAGCTACTGATGAACTTCCTATAATAGCTTGTGTGTCCCAATGTGGCGCGTAGTTGTTTGACACTTTGAGGTTCTTGCAAATTGAGTATGATAGTGATCTTTGTCAGATCCACCATCAGGCCCTGCTTACAGACCACATGGCCAAGCAAGTTCTCGAATGGGACAAGGAAAGCACACTTCTTTATGTTTAGCGCAATCTAGTGTCAGTGGCAAGTATCTAGCATTAACCGTAAGCTCGCTACGTGTTTTTTAACCAGCCCAAACATGGTCCAGTCATCAAGATAGACCTCTAAGAACTTGTGTATAAATCCCTTGAATTCCACTACCACTATTCATGAAAATATCATTGGCATTTTCTTCAGTCGAAAGGGCATCACCGTGTACTGAAAGAAACCCCATTTGGTGGCAAATGTTGTTTTACTTTTGTCCTCTGGAACGATCTTGATCTGGTGATATCTTGAGAACCCATCCGTGAAGGAGTAGGCTTCCTGGAACCCCACATTTTCTAGTACCACATTTGTAAACAGTGTTGGAAACGGATCGTTAACACAGGCATCATTGAGTTTCTTGAGATCCATGTAGATGCGAATCTCACCCTTATATTTCTTCTTTTGCACAACCATCGGACTTACCCAGTCAGATCATTGACTGGTTCAGTTATTTCAGCTACCGGCATATTATCCAGTTCTTCGTGGACCTTTCCTTTATATTTTGGATTTAATCCGTAGGGTCGCTACTTAACTGGTTTCACATCTGGCTTCAACATTATCTTCATCACTCCCAGGTCTCCGAGGATCCCTTTTAGCTCCATGATTTTTGTTGCCAATAACTCTTGATATTCCTAAAGCAATTCAATGACCTTCTCAATAGTGGCATCGTCCCATTAGTCCCCAAGCATTGCATACTTCAGTTATTCTTCTGTTCTAATATTTACTTGCTTAGTTTTCAATGGTGCCATGATATCTGGATCTTCAATTTTGGGCCCATGCACCGTACAGCTCCCCTCTGATTCTGGAATATTGATGTTTTGTGGATCGTCCTCATCATCTTCTACCTGGATATTATAACATTCGAGATCCTAGCTTAGCTGTCGCAACTAATCAGGTTTCCCAGTTTCTTCTAGTTCTAGTGGGGTCTTGAAAATGGCGGCCTTTACCAGCTGTAATGTGTCATCCACGGGATCCATCCATTGATCTTTAAAGAGGAAGGTTAACAAAAACCCTTCATGCAAGATATCCCACTCGCTTGTGTCATGATGAAGCTCAGCCTCAGTATACCAGTTTCTGGGAATGACGTCCAATGTGTGATAAAATAAGTGCACCGATTCTAGTTGAGGTTCCTCTCTGTAGGCTTTGATCCATCTAGTAAGCACGGGTCATCACATCCATCATATTTCTCCATTATGCATAGTTCTGGCTTCCCAAATCTGATCTTCATCATGTTCCTGTAGGCATGCCAATCTTCAAAAGTCCCTTCATGTGTGCCCCACCATCGCGTAGGCAGCACACGCAATGCCCACCTCAATGCAACCAACATTTTGGTGCTCTGGTACTACAATTTAAAATTTGGTTAGGAATTCATCTATTATTATCATCCCATCATATGTTGGAAATTCATGATCCTAGACCCTTACATAGTACAAAGATTTAGTCACCATATTGCAATGTAGCGTGGTCGCTCCATTCAACCTATTATGCCATCGCTCGTCTTCTTCATCTGAGTCGGTGGTGCAAGACTCTACATAGCCCCATGATATTCTTCTATCCTCCATTGTACTAACCCATTCTTGCCTTTGTGCAGCCATTCTATAGATACCACCCGATCCGTCATCGCCCTCTTCATTGTGCACAGGTTCAATATAACATGGTCCTTCAGCTGGATCTACTAGAACAACTATGCGGAGTGAATTTGTTTCAAATATCATTGTCCACTTCCTTAAATTAATAAACCCATTCATGTCAGTGGCCCAGTCTATTCCTAACAATGCAGGATAAGGTGTACTTTCATCCATGATTTCAATTACTTCAAATTCCATCCAAGTACTTGTGCCATCAATATCTACCATAACTCCTTGCAGCCTTCCCATGGGCAGGACCTTCCACTGGTTTGCCATCCTCAATTGGGTAGGGGATCATTTTAGTGTAGGCTTACCCATGTGCTCCCAAGTTTGTTTAGGTAGTATGTTGGCATCTGAGCTTAGATCCAGAATGACCTGATCCATCTCATAATCACCGATCTACACTGTTCGTCACATTTCACACCTGGTCCACTATGCATGTCTCCCCAACTTTCAAACTATGTCAGGTTTTCTCCATCCTGTGCATCTATTTATCAATTCTTGTAAGCCTTTAAATGCCCTATTGTCACGAAGCAATTTTATACATATCTCTAAAAAGGTAGTTATCATCGAGGGATCCCTGTCTGACTCATGTTGATCCTTACTACTTGGGTTAGAGACCTCTGGGAAGCTCTCCCTAGCTTCCTGATATGTCTCTTTACAACCCCTGCATCTTCCTTACTTAAGTTCTTTTTATCTGCTCCTGTGGTCGTGCCACTTTTAAGTACCATGCTTACTTTGGGATCTACCTCGCGGGTTTTTGACCTCATCATCTGAACGTTCTACGCTACAGTTGGCTGCGCTGCCCTTTTTTCACGAATCTGTGTTATCAACGTAGGGAAATCTATCAACTCATGATTGAGTTGCTCATAATAACTACATGAAATTCTAGTTGGGTTGTTACAGTCTCATGCGTAATGTCCTGAACCACCGTAGTTGTAACAGATTAGCTGCCCGCAACCCCTTCCTGGCCCCATTCCACCCTGTCTGCATCTATGGCCCTAGAACCCACCGGGTGCAATTTCCACGGCTAGATCCTGAACTCATGCCTCAGTCTGCATTCCGTAAGGAGGTGACTGGTCCATTAAAAATTGGTAGCTACGATAGTCTCCTTCCTTGTGGCCCACCGATCTGCAAAAGTTGCAAAATAGCTGCTAGGAGGTCTGGTTGTATTTTGGCAGTAGATGACAGTTATCAGTGTTGTGTTTTCCTCCTACCTGATAGATTGGGCAGTAGAGCAGGGTAGTTGTGATTGGCCCTGCCTGTGCCTCTGGTCGCAATGGTATTGGTACCCTCGTTGCAACATAATTGCCTAAGACCGGGTAGTGATATTTATCGTGCCCTTGGCCCATGCACTTTACACACCGTACTTCCTCACAGACTTCTAGTCATGGTGCCTGTTCTCCTTTTAACTTCTTCATTTCTAAACACAAATTTTGGATTTGTGCTTGGATTTTCTAAAATCCCAACCCCAGGTCTTGTAATGGAGGTTCGTGCAACCTCATCGCTGTGTCTAATGCTTCAGCCTGGGTTGAGATCTTCTATTGTGACAAAGCCATCCTTAGGTGTGATCTTAAGAATGACATAAACCAAGCACAATGTTGCGCATCTGTCAATGTCATGTCAGCCTCACGAATAATACTCTTCAGTCTTTCGTCAAAATCCCACGAGGTTTCACCAAGAATCATTGCAATCTCTTTGAAGCCTATGGTTGACTGTGTTTGTGACTTTGGCTGGCTAAACTCTTTCTTTAGTTCGATCTGGATTTCTGCTATCCCCACAGTTGGGTGATCGCTAGAGTACTTTATGTAACATGTCAATTCCCTGTCTTGCTTCGCACTAACTAGGGTAGCCTTTCTAATATTATCATATGAAAATCTATGTGCATTCCATACTGAGGTAAGCACGACCCAAAATTGTGTTGGGTCTTCACTTTCTGCTCCTTTGAATATTAGTAGCTGGATCATGCTCGTCATTGTCAACTCTACCTCTGTACTCTAAGCTACTACTGCTCCTGGTCCCTTCGATCCTTAGTTTTTTTTTTTTCTAAAGAGTCCCTTCATTCCACATTAGACACCCCTTAGGCAGATCCCGGTCCTGGCAACGGAACAATTTTCTAGCTTATATGGGCCTAACCCAGGTTTGAAGAAATTATTTAGCCAAACAAATGTTGTAGCTACCGGCCCTTTTGGGAACATCCATTAGAGTGCGGACTGAGGTCTCACTTGAGGTAGTAGGGGAGGGTGTTGGAACTAGGTTTCCACACCTTTGTGATGTCTAGATGTGGTATGGAGGGTTCACGTGCCATTCTGCAACTTAGAGCTGCTCTATTTCACACAGATCCGAACTCAAAATAATCCTTACTAATTATTGCGTTGTTTATGTATTCAATCTATTTATGTGGTCTTTAAGCAAACATTTATTAGATTTAACTAGTTCGCACACTTAGAATTGACTTAGATTCACATACATTCATAACATAAGCATATACACATAAATTAAACAGTTATTTTAACCATACAAAAAGCCAGATCCACAATAATTCATATTTAACACAAAATTACAGAAGCAACTTATCTTTATTTCCACATTATCACCAATACATCCAGATTCGCCCTGCACACTCAGTTGCCGGGGTCCACACACATAGCTACGGACTCTTCCAGGCCTCTGCGCACACAGCTGCAGAGCCTCTATCCCTTCCCCAATACCCTCGACTTAGACATATAGATGCTTTCAGACTTTTCTCCTCAAAAACCCATTACAATTCAGATCCAAGATCATACCTCCAAGAGAACTCCCCTCTCCCCATATCGTCACGCTCTATTTATACCTTCTTATGGTTCGTGGACTGACTTACTTCCTATTATTCTATATTATTTCTTGGGTGGACAACCCTTTGACTCGACTTTTTACATTTCACACTCCACAAATTTCAGAGGTTTACAATACTTTTATCGTAACTTCTAGGCTATCAGACCCAAAACTGTTACTCAAGACCTTGGCTACCCAACAAAACCCTAGATTTTTCTGAAGGGATGTTTCCACCTCCTAAATTTCCTTTTCTAGAGACTTTTTTCAAACATAAACATTTTTAAAGTGTTTCACTCTCTTTCACTTTTGTATCTGAAATTAAAGAAATAAAAGTTTTTTCCAAACAACTAAACCTCAACTAGTTTTAGTTGTATCATAGGCTTTCCCTATTTCTACAAAACTTCCTCCTTCTTCATGTTAAACAATAAACCTTCCACTTCCACTTTTTAATAGTAAAATACTTATATTATTACCCAATTAATATATTCCACTCAATTTTATCAACAACTAAATTCTTTTAGCCAATATTACCTAAATTTTCTACCCAAGTTGACTGGGGAGGATGGCGTTATAGCAGAAAAACATGTTGCAATTATTTGTGCATTTGTGGAAAATATGAATGTTAAGTATTTATATGTGGTAATGAGGTTGTTCTCTCAGTGTTTGGATAGAGATGCTAGGAAATGGTTGAAAACTCTCCTAGAAAATTTACTAAACAATTGGGAAAAATTGGAAACTTCTTTTATGAATTAGTGGGGGGTAAAAAGGACCATGCTTACTATTTGAAAAAAATTAATATGAAAAAGAAGTATGTAGCATAATTTATTAGAACTTTTGATAAGCTCTATAATGGGAAACCATAAGAAGCTAATAATTTAGCAATAGAAACTAAGTTAGCTTTTTTGGGAGCTTTTGAAGTAGACTTTAGTTTCATTCTCAAAGAAACGAAATCTAATAATCATGATAAAATTCAAGCCGATGCATTGGAGTTTGAAGCAAACCAAGCAATAGTAGGAAAATTGAAATCCCAATGTGATCTTATGACAAGAAAAATGAAAAGAAAATAAGTTGGAACCTTAGGGCATAAAAAAAATTCAAACCCAAAAGTTGGTTGAAATGACTAAGATGATCAGGAAGCTCTCAAATCAATTGGTCAAATTAGAGCTTGAGAATAAGAATCCATCAAGGTAGTTGCAACAAGGAGGAAATATGAATTTCAATCCCCAATTTAGGAGACATTATAAACCTCCTGTTCATATTTTACAAGGAGAGAAAAAATATCAAGAATATCAGGTGCAACCACCTTTAATGATCAAAGATGAACCTGATGAAAACTTGGAGGAGGCTCTAAAGTTCTAGGAAAATTACTCTACCTTACTGGATGAGGAAAAAGAATTGGAAGGTATGGATTTCGAAACTCAATCTCCTTTGAATGAAGAGTAAATTAATGAATATTGCAGAAGATTTACATATTTAATGCATAATGAACTATATAAGTGTTATGGTCTAAGATCAAGAAAAAGGTCAAGAGTATAAAATCAAAATGATAATCAAGACTCCCACATCCTTCAAAGAAAAGTGATGGTAAGGGAAGGAAACCTATAGAAACTATTCTAGTTTCTTGAGGAGAAACATCACAATCAAGACAACATGATAAGGAGAAACAATAAGATAAATCAAAACATAAGAGAAACTAAGAAACCTACTACAAAATATAATGTAGTAGAAGAACAGTTGAAGGTGTAAAAAGGAGGATATATTTTTAACATTGAGAAAGTAGTGGAGAAGGTGAAAATACATGTCTCTTTAGTAGAATTGTTGAAGCAACATGCTTATCGATCGAACTTGACTCAAGTGACACAAAATCAAGACAACCTTAATTTAAAAGAAGATATGCATGTGGTCATGTTTGTGAAACATGTTGAAGAACAAGGTCTTGCTACTCCTCCTTTCTATATAACTTTGTTGAAAAATGATTTGATGTTTCATAAATGCATGATGGATTACAGTGCCTCACATAACTTGATGTCTCTGTCTATAATGGATAAGTTAGGTCTGCAAGTTAGTAAGAAATACAAATATTTGTATTCATTTTATTCGATGAGAGTAAAATGTAAAGGCTTAATCAAGGACATGGTCATTTCATTATAGAATTTATTATAAGAAGTAGCATGATTGATGTGGTTGTAGCAGATATTCCACCTATATTTGGTATGGTACTTTCCAGGTCATGGGGAATGAAGATGATAGGTTTATTAAAGTTAGAGTTTACCTATGAAACTATACCAATATTTGGTGGGGGAGAAAGAAGGCTATTTCAACAGTCTAGATTTGGAAAAATGGTTACAAAAGAAGGTAATCGTAGGAAATCTCCTATATATACCAAAGATAAGTATTTTTCTTGTTTTCTTTTGGAAATGGATGATAAGGAAGCTGAAGATACTAAAATTCAACCGCTAATAGTTGTGAAGCAGTTAGAGGATGTTCAAAATTCCATTTCGAATATGTATTTTGACGAAGCATATTCGAAGGAAGGTAATGGAGCAAGAATATAGTTAGTATCTAGAAAGGGTGAGATGATACCTTTTTCATATAAGTTAAAATTTGATACTACCAATAATGTGACATAGTATGAAGCTTCTATTTTGGATTTGAAGGATGCTAAAAGTATGAAAATAAATAACCTATCAGTCTTTGGAGATTTAGATCTTGTGGTTAAGAAAGTGAAAGGTATATGTCAGACTAAACATCCACGACTAAGACTTATAGAAATGAAGTTTGGTACTGTACAGAAAACTTATTTTCATCTTTTAATTTACAATTTATGTGAAGGGATCATAAAAAACTTGTTGATTCATTAGTAGTAGCAGCTACAATCTTCAAACCACCTTAGAATCCTTGACTAAGATATGAAATTGAGATCATACATTGACCTTTATTACCTAAAAATGTAAAAGTATTGTAAGGAATTTAAATATGAAGAACATATCAAGTGTTCTACAGAGGTGATTGGAGAATTGTATGCTTTCGAAATTGATGAAGAGGGTGAAAGTGAAAATGTGCAAGAAGAAGATGATGATGATAATCCACCATGGAAAGAAAGCATAGTTGATCACAAGATTTTGCAGTTGAAAAGTAATGTAATACCCAAAAGACTTGTCCCACTACCAAAGCTTTTTTACGTAAATAATGTCCCAAACAAATAGCCAAACAAATTCAGGAAGAAGATGTTGAAGATTGTAATATTGGGATAGAACAAAAACCCAAGATAATAAAGTTAGAAAAGGGAATACCGAACAATTTTAACTAAGGCCATTTTTATTTGCTCAAAAAATATTCTAATATATTTTATTGGTCTTATGAGGATTTGTTGTCACTACTATGACACCCTCCAAAAATCTCACTAAATTCAAATTTTGGAGCCTACTTTATCATCGTATCTAGTGTTTCCTTAGTCATCAAGTGTTATTTCATGTCGTTCTAGATGTTTCAAGTGTCCCTGAGTGTTATCAAGTGTTTTCGCATTGACTAGAACATATTTGATTAGTTTCACAGTCTCAATACCTTTGTTGTTGTAAAATGATGTTTTTTGGTCACAGTCGCACACACTTCATGTATTGTATTTGGGGAATGTATGTGAAGTGGTGTTTTGACTTGTACTTATTCTTGTTGAAGATTATATAAGTTTTCTTAATGAGTTGTTATGTATCACATGTGGTTTTATGTATGAACTCATCATGTTCTCCTATTTCCCTATCTCTTAGACATAGATAAGTTTTGGTTGCTAAGTGAATTCATTGAGGTAAGAAGTGTAGCAACACACTCTTATGCCTTGATCAAGAGTACTTCATTGTTTAGAACTACACCCTAGACTCTACAAGAGTGAAAAGTGCACTCCTTAAACCTTTTCATCTTCATTGGTCTTAACTTCACCCTTTTAGATACCAAGTCTTCCTTTGAGTGCACTTCTTCGACTCTAACAAGCGTGCCCTCCTCGATTGCATGAGAGCACCCTAAAGGCCTTAAACTCCACCCTTCAACCTTCCAGAATTCATGATGACTTCTCTTGACCATTTGAGAACATGAGCAAACTCTGAAGGAACAACGCTTCATCCTTCAACATGTAGACTTGTACCATTCACCTTCCTAGCCCTCTTGAGCACATAAGCGCACCTCAAACGCTGGGAGCTACATTTTTAGCCTTTACGAATGTTCCATATTCCCTCCTTCTCTCCCTTAAGCACACAATTCGCTTAGGAAGACTGATGCCTTCTCCTTCTTCATTCAAACTAGCACCATGTTCCCTATGTTGGTTACCTCTTTCCCTTGAGCGCGTGACTGCATGTCAAACCCCTGAAGCCTTTTGCCTCCTTCCCTTCAGCTTTTTAAAGTATGTCGTGGCACCAAGAAGCCCTCCTTGTTCCTTTTAGGCTCACAGATAAGGCATGAACAAAAAATATGCATAAAACATGTTAGAATAGGATGTTTTTAGGTTGATGTTTACTCGTCATGAGTGATTGCAGACAGACGAATTATAGGAACAACAAGGAAGGCACGGATGAGGAATATCTAGTGAAAATGTAAAACAAAAGAAGCATTGAATAAAAGAGAACACACTAAAATATTGATGATCAAAGCACCGTAAAGAATCCATTAGACCAAATACCCTTAAGAAGGTAAAGATATAAATTATCAAAATATATTTGAAGAAAAAAGATAAAAGTGGCAGCCATCCCACCATTAATAAAAGTCCATGTCAATAGTCACCATTGGTTTGAGTCATCAAAGATAGTGACATTTCATGTCTTCATATCATGATGATGTGGAAGTTATGATGAAATGACGTAATCACTATAAAGCACAAATAATTGGAAGTCCAAGAGTCATGTACAAACAAAAGTGTCATGGAAGTCTAAGAGACATGTAATACCAAGAGTCATATGTAATTCCAAAATTCATTTGGAAGTACAAAAGCCATTAGGATTTGGAAATTCAAGGGTCGTGACTAAAGAGGGGGCAAAATAGACAAAAAAGAAAATACAAGAACTCAGTAGGCATCTAATCAATGAAGGAAAACCTAGGGCTTTGGTCCTGTCCACTCCAAAGGTTACTCAATGAAGATCACAACCTGGAACATCAGAGGGCTTAATGGCACCTCCAAAAGACGAATCC
>APFE030736701.1:318893-365602 GCA_000404065.3 Pinus taeda | reverse complement strand
TGGGTGGAGAGTTGGTGGGATTTTCAATTTCTTCTTTATTGCTGCCATATCAGCATCCCTCAGCTTCAGGACTTGTTGCAAAGCCTTAACATCATTAGGGTCATGCCCAAACTCTATTATTATTTCCTCTAAGGCTTTGATCCTGTTATCTTTAGCTTGAGAGGAAGCCTTTTCCAACTCAAGCTGTGCTGCAGTATTGTTCAGGCTATTTTGCAACTTGTAGTTAACCAATGTCTTATCATCCAAGGTGGCATAGACCATCTCACCCGTCTGTTTGTGGAGCTCAATCTGATCCATTGGGTGGATGTCTTTTGACAGGACCTCCAGATTGGTCCTGATATAGTCTGCAGCTGTTTGTGGTTGCTGCACTGTTGGAGTGAAGTGGCTCATTATCATCTTTCCCTCCTGCACATCAAATGCAGACATAAGCCTTTGTTGGTTTGAGGGAGCCATGTTCAGCAGGTGATTGTAGAGCTGAATCTTTAATGGTTCACTCCTTCTCTTTGCATCTTTGAACTGTTGTTTGATGCTTGTTCCTACTCCCTTCTTCTGTGCTGAGGAGCTCACTTCTCCCAATGTTGCCCTGTCTTGCTCCCGTTGCAAGGAGCTGGCAGAAGCTTCCATGCTTGGCATTTCCTCTTCTGAGAAGGGATTTAACCTTTGTCTCTTCTCTGACGATTCAGTGAGGGGAGTCTCCCTTTCTCTTTTTTTGCTAACGTCCTCCCTTTGAGGGGTTTGGAGGACGGAGGAGTCAACCCTAGAATCCTGCCTTGGAGGTGCCATTGGTGTTGTCTGTTCTTTGGTGGCCATTTGGGCCTCTCCTGTTGGTTTTTCCTGACCCTGTTGGTCTCCTTGCTGTTGTTCCTGCTGGGGCTGCTGTTATTGACCCTGTTGGCCCTGTGGTTCTTCCATGACCTTTTCCTTGCCTTTGTTTTGCCCTTGGTCTGTGGTTTGCACTGCCTCTTGCTGTGTTGCAGAAGATGAAGCAGCTGCTCCTGCTTGAGGCTTTGGGAGAGTAAGTACCTGAGAAGGAGATTCTAAGTCAGCTATTTTTAACAAATGCCTTCTAGCTCTTTCAACTAGTTCTTCTTGAGTAACTGGCTCTTCCAGTGTGTTTCTTCTCCACTTTGGTTGGTTGGCATGTCTTTGAATGTGGAGCATGCTCACATGCTCATAACTGGAGAGTTTGCATTTCTGCCTTTTCAAGGATATAAAGTTGTTAGGGTCATAGGGCTTCCAAAGGAAGCTTTGTTTTAGGCCAAGGCCTTCTAGCATCCTGTCCGCCTCTTTCCATCCTTCTCTTTTGTTTAGGACAAAGTGGCCAAGTTGGTTTCTTACTTTAAGCTGTGCCTTTTTGCCCCTTCTTGCAAAGTGCACCATATCGGCATTGCCAAATTGCCTGAAATATTCCAAGGCAAATAGTCTCATAGGCACATACCTGGCCAATTTGTATGGGCGCAACTCACACCCATATATTCTGATCATAGTGAAGTGTTGGTAAAAGTACCAATCCCCTATGCAGTATGCACTGGATAGCTGCAGAATCCTCTGCATCTCATCAGACAACCTTGGAGCGGGTGAGGTTAAAAAGAGAGACATAGCTGGATGGATGAACAGGTCTATGAACTCAGAGTATGTGTATGGAGAGTATGCGAGGATGTGGAAGACTGAGGTCCAATATACTACTGACCTTGGGTTGCCTGCTGCATCAGTTCTCTTGATTTCAAAGGAGAACTTCTCATGTTGGTAGTACAGAATGAGATGATAGATGTATGAGGTGTACCTGAACACCTTCTCTCTGGACAAGTGTAAAAATTGCTCATGTATCTTGTCTGAGATGTATGTAGCATAATCATAACAAATAGGGGTCTTTCCAGGGGAAAACATTGTCATCATCACTAATACATTTTCCTCAATAAACTCTAGTGATTTGTACCCGAAAACTGAGCTTATCATGTATGATCTGTGCTTCTGTCAGTATCTTGGCTCCTTGGTTGATCAGGTCTAGCAGGGACAAGGGAACCAACTTCTTCTGGGTTTTGAACTGGAGCATTTCCCTGATGGCCTCAGGGGTTGTATAGAACTCTACTGCACCTTCAGGGTTAAGCACAGCCCTCTGCATGGGTTTATAGTAGACAGCACATAAGTGAATCAGATCAGGGAACTGGTTGACCTTAGGGAGCTTGAAAATTGGGAGGGATGACTCCCAAATTCCTAGAATATCTGTTCCATCTCTATGTCTGGCTCTGAGCTCATTTAACAGATGAATGTGGAACTTGCATTTAGATGGGCTGTCCTCTGAGATTTGGTAGTCTAGGTCTGCCAAATCCTGCCACTCCAACTCTCTCTGGGGGGCATTCAGGAGAGTAACATTGAGGGCTACTGATGCCTTGGGAGTGTCCATGTCTGCCTAAATGCTATTTGACAAATGATGAACGTGCTATCTGAGAAAGGAAGATTTAGAGGAATGCAGGGTAGCAGGGTAGATTTATAGCAGAATAGAATACTGCTCGGCTCTCTGAGAAGGCTTTTTACAGTGTTTAGCAAACCTATTTTTGATAATTAGGAGCAGGTTATGGGCTGTGGTTCACGACTGCGTGAACGAAGAAGGGTTTTTACTAAAATTTAGCACGAAATGGCTCTGTCGGTGAAATTTGACTGTTAATTCTTCAAGGGGGAGCTGGGTATGCTTGGTTTTATGGTAAATTCTTCAACTTCCACTGTGTTCAAGTGTTTTTTTACAATTTATAGAGAATAAACCAGGTTGTAGGGAGGTTCACGGACAAATACCTGTTTAACGAATTGCTAAGGACGAAACAGCAGTTGGGTGCACGCTCTGAACCTCTGTGGATGGTCTGGACTTGGTTGGCGAATTGTTCGTCGTAATGCGCATGCAGAGAGAGCAGAGGTGTTTTTTACAAAAAGTGCAAAAAAACACGTAAAATCATCAAAATATGGCTTTTTTGGCTTATTGACGCGCTTTTTAAATGATGTCAGCATGACGTCAGCAAGTGGGTCTGGGTCGGATGACGTCAGCAGGACGTCATCAGGTGACGTGGCGACCTAAGGCTAGTCCACGGGGCAGTGAGGTGGCGGCCAGGTGGACGAATGGAGGACAAGGTGCGCGGTCGTGGCGCTGACATAGGCAATAACAGGCTGGTGACGCAGGCGGACAGGTGTCGTCATATCGGGCCCCCTCCTATACGGCAAGGAATCTGTCAGAGGGGGCTCTGACGGAGTTTGGGAGCGACGCATGTCTCCGCGTGACATCATCGTCTGACAGATATCGGACGATATCTGTCGGACATCGGGGCCCCTCTGAAATCCACGACGACCGTTGGATTTGAGGCGCGCGATCTGACGGCTATCGGGAAGGGAATTTGCACAAAGGATAAAGTCAATGGTGATTATCTGTCAGACGTCGGGCCCCTCCGAAACCCACAACAACCGTCGATTCAGGAAAGGCTTGATCGGATGGATATCGGGACAGCTAGCTGCAGGGCGGATAACGTCAACGGGCGGCTTAAAATAATAATATGTATCGGCAACTCCGCCCGGCGGGACCCTTTGGTTTATCAATGATTTACAATGGTTTTTCCAATGTTTCTTTTGCAAAAATTAAATATACCCGACGACATTAGGAAAGGCAAAAACCAAAGCTTTTTCATGAAATTTTTTGCATAGGGCATATAAAGGGCAAAACTTAGGATAGGCGGGTTTGATGGATTTTTATGAAAGAGGCGCATACTGGCTCCCGACCTTAGGATAAGGCGGGGAAGGTAGGTTTCATCAAATTTTTTGCCTTTTAGTGGTATGAGGGTGCACAAAGGGTTTTCTTCAAGGGTTTTTAGGCAAAAATGGAGAGTTGGCTAGGTAGATAGGTTCTGATGGAGAAAAGGGGTTAGACTTGGGTTCTTGAGCTTAACCAGATGTTAATCCAATGCCCTAGTAGTGAAACTTATGGCTATAATGCCAAGGAGGGGATATTTATACATTGTTTAGGGTTTATACACCATGGTGTTATAATAGTAGGGGAAGTGAAGCATAGGGAGCTAGATAATAGAGTTAGAGGTTAATATGGGGGAAAAATGTGAACGAGGATCAATACTACTAAGTTTTCTTGAAAACAACTTAGTGTAAAGAGTAGATCAAAATGAAAAGAACTTTGCACAAGAAATGTGGCTTCTAAAGGCCATAAGAACCAATATAAAGCTTTGAGTCTCTCTTGTGTACACAACTTGTGAAGGGATGTTAGTAATGAGTGGTAAACAAAGGGAAAAAGGGAAGTTAGACATGCTCCACTGTGTTGTTTTGCCTGTACTTGGTTAGCAAAGCTGATCTTGGAAGGAACACCACTTCTGCAACCCCAGCTACCTACCCAACTATTTTGCCTAACATTTTTTATTTCTTCTTGGAGGGTGCACTTGGACTTGCAAACCCCTTGTGTGCCTTTTCCTTTCCATTGGCTTTTTTGCATTTGATTTCCTATCTAGCACTACCCTTATTTCTTCCAAGGCCCCAGATTAAGCAGTTGGGAACCTTAGTTTATCTGCCTAACTACTGATCTTTTAAGATTAAACAGTTTGGACAGATTTCTTTCTCTATTCTACAACATAAATTGAAAACATGGCATGATCCATATTAGACTGTTGGGTCATCCATCAGCACTTTAATGGGCATGAAGGCATGTACACACCTTGTATTTTCTTGCAAATATGGAACCTTTGTAGCAACAAAGTAGAGCATATTTGGCACTTGAATTTGCCAATCATGAAATATGAAACCTATTGGTATAGGTATCCAACAGATCTGTTATTGGAGTCGTGGATATATTGATCAGACGCGTTAGTGTGTCTCTAGCTGTGACAATGTAGAGTGAGCACTCTGAAATCGTGTTGTTGTTGTGCCATTACTAGCGAGTGAGCATTGTGGAGTCTTTTTTTTTGGTGCCCTCTGTTACATATCCAACATTGTTGACTAGTTTTCATTGAGGATTGATCTCTTTGGTAGAGTTGTGGGAAGAGTAAGAGTTTGTGAAGTAGTTTTTGCATCGAGCTACTTCGACCAAGATGCAAAGACAATTTTGAGACAGTTTCCCGCAATGAAAGTTATTTTGTTTAATGTCTACAAGGCCTTCGCATGGACTTGTAGAATGCAATGTCTTATGCGTTTTATGGAGAAGGTGGTATCATCAGTTTTTCATAAATTTAATTCTCTAAATCATAACATCGGAAACACCTTTCTTCCTTGGATCGTGATTTTGTCACTGGTGGAATTTCTAGTTTCAGAAAGTGTCAATGCTAGTGTTAACCAGTTTGGACGTTGGTGGTGAATTTGGAGACAACGTTTTGAAAGAGGTCATGGAGATGCTGGTAATGTGGTAAAGGTTTATTAATTTGAAAATGTAAATTCCTTATTTCAAATATCATCGATCCCTCTGTGTGTGAATTAGATTCAATTCCATGGAATTTCTGTGGAGGTGCTTCACATGTATGGACTCCACCAATGGTGATTAGATTATGGAAAGTTTCTACCATGGTAATATATATATATATACATACATACATACATACATATATATATATATTATATATATATTATATATATATATATATATAATATATATAATATATATAAATAAAATAATGAATTTTCTTGGAGTTTGGAAAGATAAATATGTTGAGCCAGATCAACTAAATGTAGAAATGAAATTTGTTAGAAATAATTATAATTTCATATTTAGAAACTCCAAAGAAGAACACGTAGTGGTGTTTATAAATGTTTGGAATTAGAAATATTTACATTGAGCTTAGCTAACTCAATGGAGTGGTTTCATTAGAATCACCTACTTTATCAAATCGTGTAGGTGAATCCAAAACAACAATTAAACGAGAAAAAGTAAGAGGAGACCAAAGACACTTTGGGGTGGAAAATAAGTTTGAAGTGAAGAAATATTAATTTATTTGCAAAAATTAGAGAATGATGGACAAATAAGTTAATGTTTTTGTGAGTTTGTGGAAAGGACTCATGATGATGGTGTATTATGTGTCACATACATTTATTAGTAAGAAATCTTTGGATGTTTTGTAGTGGTATTTGTAATGTACCTATTAACTCCAAGAGTTGGAGTGTATAATGTAAGCCTAATGAGGCATCTGTATGACCATAAAGTTCATGGTCATCTTAAAACTAGTTTGTCATTATAGGTTTGTGGTCAAATAGAAACCACTTTGCAATGTATATTTTCAGTAAGCTTGAAACCGCATGTGAGAGTGAAGTGGGTAGGGATTCCTGTAAGCATGGTTTAGGGTCAGCGGAAAAAACCTTGGGCATGGTTGAGTGTGAGCCAAGAAAACCCTGAGCTTGGTTTAGGGTAAGTCGATAAAACCTAGTACATGGTTATGGGTAATCCAAGAAAACCCATGATAACAATGATGGAGGGGAATTTGCAAGTATAGGTACAAGTATGTAGTTATAATCATTGATAGAACCATGTATACGAAGGGAATCCTAGTAGACTGGAAGTTGTAGCATTTGGGAACCCATGCATTTTGGTGGATGGTTGTTCCTTTATATGGACATTGATATATTTTTTTGTCATGTTTGACCACAAATATAATTTGCATATTGAGATTAAGACAAGTAGTCATTAAGGGGGCGACTTGGAAATATAATTCCTACTTGTCTTAGTTATGAATATTTCTATGTAAAGGAGTCTGTTCTTACTCCTTAGGAGTTGTTAATATCTAGATGTTTCCTAGATTGGCATGTGGTTAAGATATTCTCTCAACCAAGTGATAATGTGTCCAAGTTAGTTTACCTATCTTAATACAACACTACATGTATTTATTTGTAACATTACTTGATTATTTTATGGTGTGATCAATTTTGATTTAAGAGAAGGTCAAGTGATACTTCTACTAATAGAAAGCCTACCATGTCTTTCCCTTTTCGAAGGAATAATAATAATAACATCAAAAATCAACCAGCCAATTCTACCCGTAGTTCAAATGTTTTGTTCAATATAGAAAGTATGGGTATGGAAAACTATTTCTCTTTCCATCGGGAATATCATTCAGAAAATACATGCCCACAATGGAACCAAAACATGAGTTCTTTGTCTGCACACATTGTGTATTTCTTATTAGTAGTTTAGCAGATGAAATAAATAGAAGAGATAGAAGAACCTAAAGCCACTGAATAAATTATGAGTACTGGAAATGTAGTAAATGATTTTGATTATATTCTTAACGCTGATCAGGAAAGTGTCAAAGCACCAAAACAAAGAGAGGCAACCCGTTAAAAGAAAAATGGGAGATATAGTTTGAGGAACAAAGGGCTTATTTATGAACAGGAGGTGATAAGACAAAAATTGAAGGAACAATTGTTAAGAAGGATCTAGACACCAGTCAATCCCGCTGAGAATGCACAAAGTAAGTCTATAAACATAACTACTTATAAGAACGCTTTCCCCCAATAGTATAAGTAATTCCATTACTCTGGAAGTGTCAAACAAAGCCACTCTTCTAGACACTTCAACACTGCTTGCTAAAGCTGAGACAATTAAGTATAACATAGTTGAAGATTTGAAGAGATATCAAGCCAATAATTCCATCTTTGAGCTCGCGAAGATAGCAAGCCAACATGAACTACTCGTCCAAGAATTTTCAAAACCTTCGGTAGGTGACAAAGCTTCTACCTCTCAAAATGTTTCTGGGAAGTCTTATGGTTCCCTTAAGTATGAAGTTAATGCAATAACATTAGATGCTAACACTTTTTGCCCTCCATTTTTATTAAATTTTGAAATTCGCAATTATATTGTACATCATTGTTCAGTTGATTTTGTTGCAATTGTGAACGTAATTCCATTATCTATTGCCAAGAAAATAAATAATAAATAGGAAAAAATTGATGCCGAAAATCACTCATCTAGGAAGATGTCTTGTCCAAGCTATTGTTGAACTCATTAATGTTCTCATACAATTGTCATCTGATCATCGAATTCATCAATGTATAAGTATTGTAATTCTACACATACCTAAATCCTACAACATACTCCTGAGTAGAGAATGACCTACTAAACTAGAAGTGTATTTTTCTATAGATTGGCCAGATTTATGGCTTCCATAAAAGGGAAAAAATAAACAAATTCGAGTGGAAAGTGAGCCATACATGAAACACACTATGACACCACTTGACAACCACAATGAGCCTGTTACATTTTGTTATTTAATAGTTGGAAATTGTTTCTAGAAACTGATGACAGTTGTTATCAAGCACAACCATCACCTATTGCACCAAAGACAAAGTTGGAGTTCCTTCCTTGTTCTTGAGTTGGTGCAAATGAATCCTTTAATATATATCTACATAGTAATACTATTAATAATATAGGAAGAAGCTTAGTAGAAAATAATATTTGGACTTTATATTTTGATGGTTCAAAGATGTGAGATGGATCTAGATCTAGTTGCATACTTATAGAACCACGTAACAACAATAACATCCTTTCAGATTGTTTGGATTTCAAGTGTACTAATAATATTGTTGAATATGAAGCACTCATACTTGGACTAAATAAGATCATCGATCTAAAGGTAGATATTCTCAAGGTACTTTCTGACTCATAATTTGTCACTCATCAGGTACTAGATATTATCCACTGTGTTTCACTGAATCTTAAAAACTACTAGTAGGAGGTATGGTAGTTAATAGATTATTTTAAAGATTTTGATATTATTTATGTTCCTAGGTCTAGAAATGTTGCAACAAATGCATTAGCAAATGTAGCCTCTAGGATATCGCCATTGGGAAATAGTTTTTTATATTGAATTGTATTCAGACAATATCAACCAGGCATCTGATAAAGATAATTTCTTAGTGGAATCCATGGAACAAATCCTCCAAATAATATTTGGGCATGAGATGTTCTCGCTAGATGATTTCTCAAGTTACAATCAAGTGATAGTAACAGAACCAGATTGATTGAAAACTACCTTAAGAACCAAATGGGGAACAATTTCCTTCAAGAGAATTCCATTCAGACTCATCAAAGTTTAGGTGCTAGATTTTGAAGAGTGGTGGACATCTCTTTCCATCAACTTATTAGTCAGAGCATAGTTG
Organism: Pinus taeda; assembly: GCA_000404065.3. Lineage (NCBI taxonomy): Eukaryota > Viridiplantae > Streptophyta > Pinopsida > Pinales > Pinaceae > Pinus > Pinus taeda. The sequence goes on along the minus strand of APFE030736701.1, from coordinate 356,482 downwards.
TTTATTTGGATTATGTTACTATGCTTTCCAAGAGAATACCATGTCATGTATGCCATTTGTAAGAAATTTTTGAGTGGTGTTGTAAGTATGGGCTTTCTTTCAATCCCAAGAAAAGTATATTTGTTGTGTGAGAAGGGAGTCTTTAGGGAATATCATTTAAAAGAGAACAATTAAAGTTGATTGCAAGAGGATCAATGTTATTACACAATTCACGTTCCAACTGAATTAGATGGCTATGCCATCTTTCTTAGGAAAGAAGAATTTCCTGTGAATACTAATATTTGATTATGCTTAGATAGTTAAACCTCTATAAGAGATGATTAAGAAGGATTCAACTTACAAATGGGACAAACAAGAATAGGATGCTTTCTCCCAAATCAAGTGCACTAGTGTTGATGCATCTGCCTTATTTAGTGCTGACTATGGAAAAGAATTCATGCTTTATACCTTTTGTTCAAATTTGTTTATTGCGGGTCATATTGGCTAAAAAGGATCCTGAAGGAAACAAGTGGCCTATCTCTTTTATGAATGTTGGCCTATAGGGCTTAGAATTAAATTATCCTACTATTGACGAACAAGCATATGTTGTATATAAGGTAGTTAAATATCTCATGCCTTATATAATAAAATCTCACACAATGATATGTGTGGCTCACCTAGTAGTAAGAACACTCTTCATCATATAGGAGATGGGAGAGAAGAGGGAAAATTAGATGATATCCTTACAAGAATATGATATGGAATTTAAACTAGACATACCATAAAGGGTCATGGGCATTTTCAGCTAGTAGCCAAAGAAAGAGATGTGTTCGAGAAAGATATTTCGGGGTGGGAGAAGGACATATAAATGTACAATGTCGAACGTGTTCCCTAATGCACATCTACAACACCATGGTATTCCCATATACGAAAATTTATAGAACATGGCCCCTTTCACACACACTTATTGAATACACAAAAGAGGTAAATTCTCTTAAAAGCTCTATCCTACGAGCTAGTACATGGAGTGATTTTTAGAAAGAACCACAATAGTTTCATGCTAAGATGCCTTGAGCCACATGATACATAGAAGCTACCTAGATATTTTCATGATGGTATGATAGGTAGTAACTATGTGAGCCACACTACAATGCATAATGTCATGGAATATAGTTATTATTGGCCCACTTTATTCAATAATGCTCATGCTTATGTCCATAGCTTCCCAACTTGTTAGAGTTGGAATGGTCAAGATCAAAGGTCATTCGCCCCACTACTACTAGTAGTAGTTGTGATTCGGATTTAAACAAGAATGCAACAAATTAAAGTGATAACCATAAACAATGATATGCAGAGGAAATAATACTTCATTTCGTTAATGTAATTACTGAAATATGCCTACAAACAGAAAGCGAAATAAACCAACTAGGGTGATGGTAGTTTATCTCTAAGAAGAGATGTGGCGGCTACATGCCTCTAAACTAGCTTACAATGAGGCTCAAGGGCCATTTTATTATTGAAAAATAAGAGAAAACTCTAAACAACAAAAACCCTAACCCAAGGAGATGTAACACCAAGAGTTTATGGGCCCCGTTGGGGTGAGTTGGACAGCCAACTTCTGGGGACCGCGACTTGGTCATATTATCTCTGTCTGACATGCATGATAACCCATTGAAAATATCTCTTTGAGGACTATAACGTAAAAGACAATTTTAGGTAGAAATTCGTTGGAGGTAGATTGCCAAAAAAAAGTCGTCTAGGGCCTCAAAACGACTCTGGAAGTTTAGGACCCAAAAAGCTGCTAAAAATAGTAAACTGTGCTACAATTAAGGAAATTGAAAAACTAAAAGAAGCAATGGTTGGGTTCCAAGTGGAATTGGCAGGTAGCCACCAATATCCACCTGGATCATTCCTCCCCCTTTGGAAGCAATGGTCCCCATTGCATTGAGTTCCTCCATGAGATGAAGAAACTTCTGCTAATTTGGTCCTTGGTGAGCCACTTACCCTTGTGAAGGAGTTGGCCTGCTTTGACAACTTGATACAGTTGGATATTTTACTGGCAAGTGTGCTTGATTTGTGTGTCCATGATCCGATCAGTTGCAGCTTGTTCCATGCAATCTATATTTAACTTTCTGGGTGTGAATTGTTCTGCGATGTCGGATGTGTCTAGTAATGGTGGAAAGTATGACCGAAGGAGGTCCACATTAAAAATTGGGTGCAGGCCAAGGAATGGGAGAATGTTGAGCTCAAATGCATTGTCTCCCATAGTCTTGGTAATGTTGTAAGGACCATATTGGAGTGGTCTGAGTTTCCAATAGGCTCTGGTAAGGTGTTCCTTTTGCAAATGCAACTAGAATTTGTCAACCACCTAAAACTTGTGTGGCGCTAGATGTTCATCATGTCGCTGCATTCAATTGGAATTTGATTTCTCCATAATGTCATGGACCCACTGGAAAATATGTTGGATGTGCCCAATGAAGTTTTTTTCTTATCTATTTCAGATTGGAAATGAGGCGAATTTGCGTGAGTAGCTGCAAATGGCATGGCCACATCAATGGGGCATAGTGACTGGAATCCCAAGCCCACCTAAAAAGGGTTGTGGCCAGTCAAGCTGTGGAAAGGCTAGTTGTAGCTGTGCTAAACATAGGGGAGGCTCTCGTCCCATGTACATCGATGCTTTGAGTTGTACAGACATAGAATGTGTATGATCATCCTATTGACAACCTCTGTTTGGCCATGAGTTTGAGGATGGAAGGTTGTGGACTTCTTGATGGTTGGTTTGGCAATGGCATAGGCAGTGCATGATCTGATGTACTTCTCAAGATCTTGTTAAAGATTCAACCAATAGAAACACTTCTGCAGTACTGCCACCATTTTCTCGACCCTGAAATGCCCAGCAGCTCGACTGTAGTGTGCTTCCCAAATCATCTTGGCATGCTCGCTTTAAGGAACACAAAGCTTACCTAGGTGGCATAACAGGGCATCCTCGAGGTAAAAATCTATAACATGCTAACCCTCCAAGAGTGTCTGGTATGTCTGGATAAATTCTCGGTCGTTTTTGTAGAGAAGTGACAAATTAGAAGTCTCATGCCCAAATGAGTTGAGCACGGTGGTTAATGCCATGATCAGTGGTCAACTGAGGAAATATGCAACATTATTCATGCTATCCTTCTTACACTTGATATTCAAATGGAACTGTTCAAGGTATGTGGACCATTTCTGATGGCGATCATTCTGCAATTTCCCTTGGCTCTGTATGAACTACAAGGGTCGGTGGTCTATGTGGATGACTATTTCCTTCCGGAAAATGTAATGCTTCCATTGTCAATAGGCCTGCACAATGGAATACATCTCTTTGTCATAAGTGTCTCACTTTGATATGTCATTGAATGTCCATGTTGAGTAAGGGCTACCCGAACGGCATAGTCGGAGGCATATGTCTCAACCTCAAATGGTTGTTGCAAGTTTGGTAATGTAAGCACTGGTGTTGAGTAGAGGCGATATTTCAACTTTGTGAATGCCTTCTGTTGAGATTCAGATGAAAAGAATTTTTCTTTCGCTCCTCCCTTGGTGAATTTACTCAAGGGCCAAGTGATATGAGAAAATCCCAACATGAACTTGTGGTAGAAGTTGGAAAAACTTAGAAAGTTGCGAAGCTCTGTCAGAGTGGTTGGAGATGGCTAATCCCAAATGACTTGGATCTTAGCTAGATCCACATGCACCCCCTGTTCATTAATAATGTATCCTAAATACTGAACCTAGGTCATTCCAAAAGTGCATTTCTCCAAATTGGCACATAACTTGTGTTTCCACGGTGTTTGGGGAACCTGTCGGATGTGGTGGAGGTACTCTTCCAACTCTGGCTGAAGATAAGGATGTCATCCAACTATGCCACTACAAATGAGTTGGTGAATGGCTACAAGATGTTATCCATTAGCCTCATGAAGGTTGCAGGAGCATTCATCAATTCGAAAGGCATAACCAACCATTCAAAAAGTCCCTCCTTTGCTTTGAAGGTAGTCTTCCATACATCAGAGGATTCGATTAGTACTTGGTGATATCTTGACTTCAAATCAATTTTGCTGAAATACTTCCCCCCTTCAGTTTTTCCAGGAGGTCATCAATCCATGGGATTGGATACCTATTATGGACAATGATCTTGTTCAACGCCCGATAGTCAATATAGAGTCTCCAAGTCCCATCCTTCTTCTATACCAACACGATCAGGCTCCCATAGGGTGATTAACTTGGATGGATGTGACCTTTCCACAACAAATCCTAAATGTGCCTCTTGATTTCATCGTTCTTGAGAATGGAGTGCTGATAGATTGGTCTATTGGGTAGCGGTGCACCTAAGGTCAAATCGATGGAGTGCTTGACCTAACATTGCAGAGCGACCCCTGCAAGGGAGGTGAAGATGTCCTTGTACTCGTCCATGACTTTGTCCATCTGTAGTTGTTGTGTGGAGGGGCCCTGTCTGGAGGTCATGGCCACCATCTTCTTCTTTCCTTGAGAGCGTATCATCAGGAAAGCAAATTTCTTAGTTTTGGAAATGAGCTTGCTGCATCGTTTTGTAGTAACCAAAGAGATGGTGGTAGGAAGTGCTACCTCTAGTATCCTATACAACTTATTTCCCAAAGTAACAATAACAGCACGGGGCCTTGATTCATACACATCATGTCACCTCGACAAGTATGGTTGTCCTAATAATACATCACAAACATCAAGGGGAGCAATGTCACAAAATACCTCATATGTGAAGGGCTTGATCTTGTATGGAAGGTGACATTACTAGCTCACGCGAAGATCCTGTCCTTCGTGAAGCCACCCGATGGTGTACGATTGTGGATGCGCTGTGGTGGTAAGCCCAGTGGCTTCATGACCTCTGCAGAAATGAGGTCCTTTTGGCTCCCACTATCAACAATGAACTGTAGTGGGGATCCCTTTACCCACATTTGGGCATGGAAGAGATGCTCCTCCGCCTTTGGATCTTCAAGCTCATCCTTCTGGATCTTCATGGTGGCAAACATGGCGTTGGGCTCCGCATTGATAATATTATTCGCTTTGTCATTCTCTTTGTCGGGTTCTGACTCAGAATTGGAATATGCATATGATTATGAAACCTTTAGCTCGACCACCAGTGGCTGCTTGGCCTGACACTCACTTGTGTTGTGAGTGGAGCTCTTATGCAACTCACACCACTTTCCCATGTCCTTTTTCGGCTTCGTGGTGGTGTTCTTTGCTTGTAGCTTTGGCGAGTTTTTTTGGACCGCCCCATCTTGGCTTGGGCGTTTGTTCTGTGGCTTGTGGGCACCACTCCCTTTCTTCAGATTCATAAATCCAAAGTCTCACTCCTTCTGTTTAAACTTTTTCTCAACCTTTACGGCATATCATTATGCCATGGCAAAAGAGGAGATGTTCAGGAATTCTATTTCTTCCTAGATGTACTTGTGTTGGTAACCATGGTATTTGAGTACCAAATATTGCTCCGAATCCGTGATACCCAAGTTTGTGCGAAGGGTGTGGAAAATATTGGTAGACTCTGGCACATCTTGGTCCCTTCCCTGCTGCAGCGTGGTCCACTTTATGTATTGATCCTCATAGCTTCCGATAGGGTATTATTGCTCCTTAATGGCATCCAAAAACGAATTCCAAGTGGGTGGGGCTGAAAATAGTGAGCCTATACTTTCATCCTCCTACTCGCAGTAGGTTTCTCACCAGTCCTTGATGTGGGGGGCTGCTTTGAGAAGAGAGAAAATAATCTTTTCCCAACTAGAAAAATTATGAATACAAAAATAACCCTCTAATAGAATTAACCATTTATCAACATCATCTTTGTCTATCTGACCCTTGAATATGGGGATTTCAAAATTAACTTGTACCTTAAATGGTGTGGCATTTCTAGAGTAGCTATTGGAAGCCGATGCATCGCCCCTGGGTAGCTACTGAAGGATCTGGGCAAAGTTGTCCATCATCACATTCATTTGTCACTCGAGGGCTTCTTCGAGCAAGATTTTGATAGTATATCCTACCTCCTCATATTTATTTTCATTTTCCATGGGAGCTTGTCTGGATTTGCGAGGCTGGTCTTGTAAAGGTTCGACCAGTTCAAGCCCTAACTTCTTATATCGCAACATCATTAGGGACATGCAAAGAAAAGCAGAGAAAAAAATAGACCACTCTAATATCACTGATCCCAATTTAAATAGGAATGCAACAAATTATAGAGGTAACCATAAACACAGAGATGCAGTGGAAATAATACTTCATTTCATTAATGTAAAATACTGAAATATGCTTACAAACCAGAATGGAAATAAACCAACTAGGGCAATGGTAGCTTATCTCTGAGAAGAGATGTGGTGGATACATGCCTCTGAACTACCTTACAATGAGGCTCAAGAGCCTTTTTATTATTGAACAATAAGAGCAAACACTAAACAACCAAAACCCTAACGCGAGGATATGTAACACCAAGAGTTTATGGGCCCTATTGGGGTAAGTTGGAAATCCAACATCTCAGGGTTGTGACTGGGTCATATTATCTCCATTTGACGAGCATGAAAAACCGTTGGAAAGATCTATCTGAGGAACACAATGGAAAACAAAATTCTGGACAAAAAATTACTAGCAGTAGATTGCCAAAAAAACGCCATTTAGGGCCTCAAAATGGCTCCGAAAGTTTAGGACCCGAAAAAGCTACTAAAAATAGTAAATTGTGCCACAATTTAGGAAACTAAAAAACTGAAAGAAGTAATGGTCGGGGTCCAAGTGGAATTGGAGGGTGGCCAACAATATCCACCTTGATCAAGTTAAGGGGCCTTTCCAACATTACGGCCTAGGCGTTATAGGAGAAATGTTTTGTCACTTTCCAAAGCAACATCAACACATTTTAATAGTGTCAAACTATTTTACTTAGTGGTCAGAAGAAGTTCCTTTGAGACAACTAAATGACCAAGAAGTCATTCATTTTTTGCAATAGAACATTCTAACTACGTTTGGCATTACAACGTCACTTGTATTTGATAATATGACTTACTTTTTATCAACAAAACTTGATGAATTCACATTAGAAAATGGGATTGTGTCGAAGCATGCATCTAATTATTACCTACATGGAAATGGTTTGGCTGAATAAAAAATAAAATTATTATCCACATAATAATAAAAACCATCTTTTCTGAGCAAAGGAACTTGCACAATTCTTTGACCACTACATTATGGGATGATCATGTAACTAGTATGCCTTCCTTAAGACATCATTGTACTTTCCAGTTTATGGTCAAGAAGCTATCTTGTCCCCCAAACCTGTAACTCCCAGCCTTGCAACTCTCCCAAGAGTCCCAATGTAGACCTTTCCTTCTAGTTAAGAGAATGATAGACACTTTACTCAAACTCGAGGAAGAAAGGTTCAAACCTAAAGAGAGATTTGTCATCCACTAAAACCATGTTAAGTGTTGGCTTGATAAGAAATCTACAGGGGAAAAGAGTTTCGATGTGGGTGACCTAGTACTGAAGTGGGATAAATACCATGAACAGAAAGGAAAACACACGAAGTTCCAACATTTTTATATCGACCCATTGACCATTCAAGAGATGCTTAGTCATAATACCTTCAAGCTGAAATCCTTAGACGGGAGGATTGACCACCTTCCTATCCATAGGCAAGAGCTGAAACATGATTTCCAATAGAAGCTACAAGTTGCGCTTCTTGTACAATGTGTCGTTTTATTTTCCCTTTTGTATCCATCAATCCTATGTGTGTAATGTTAGTCGTGTCTTGCCTTGTCATGTTTGTTGTTGATTGTACATAAATAAGATGTTGTGTAAAGGACTTTGTGACAACCACAAGACTTGGCATTCTTATTTTTCTCCTTCTTTGTTTGGGAAAATTCCATAGGTTGATATATGTCTAGATGGAAATTATGATACATCCAAAAGGAGAACGTTAAGGGAATCTATTAGATCTTCGTCTATGGTGGTACCTAAGATACTCAACTTCATATAAATCTATTGTTGTGTTAAAACTTATCCAATCTAGTAGAGAAAGGATAAGGTAAAAATATAAAGCGAGAAAACTAATATCGAAGGTTATAAAATACATCCTTTAAGGGGAAGCTTCCTCTGATCTTAATAAGTATGGATCCATCTTCTACTTGTTGAAAACAATAAACATTGATGCACAATCCTACTGAATAAATAAATAAAGGGTGAAAGAAAATAAAGGCTTCCTATGCAGTGAGGTATAGTAAGCAACTTTGTCAAGGTATTATCCAAGCCTGCTTGCAACAAAGAAACATTTGTGTTCCTGAAGTTACTCTATCGAGGTACTGTCTAGACCTAATGGCAACAGAGCAACACCAAAGATGAAAAATCATACTCTGGATATCATAAAGTTACCATGCACATTACCCTTTCCTAAACTGTATCAATTGTGATATTGCATATATCTTTTATGTTTAACCAACTAGAAGAAAGCTAGGTACCATGTGTATAACCAGGTCAAAAGGAGGAAGTCGAGGAAATTTAATTGGTGAATAAATACTTCTTGAAGGCTTGACCCTTTCACTAAAAAGTTATTCCTAGACAAATAATTCCAACCTCAACTTTTGTGTCACCAAATGTTGTCACTGCTACAACACCCTCCAAAAATTTCACTACACTCAAATTTTCAAGCTTAAATTACAGTCGTATCTAGTGCTGCCTTGGTTGTTAAGTGTAATTTCATGTCATTCCATATGTTTCAATTCTTCCTGAGGGTTATTAATTTTAATCACATTGATTATAACATATTTGCTAAATTTTATAGTCACAATATCATTGTTTTTGTAAAATGACACTTTTTTTTTGTTTCAGTTGGACACACTTCATCTGTTGTACATGGGGAATATATGTGAAGTGGCATTTTTATGCATACTTGTTCTTATTCAATCCTGTCTAAATTTTTTTGATGATTTTGTATGTGTCACAAATGGTTTTATGTTAGACAAATTTTGGCTACAAAGTTAATCCATTCAGGGAAGATGCACACGAGCACACTCTTAAGCCTTAATCGAGAATCCTTCATTGTTCAAAAGTGCACCCTACACCCTCCAAGAGTGTAAAGAGCACTCCTTAATGCCTTTTCCTTTCCTTGTTTTGAAATGCACCCTTTGAGAGACCATGTATTCCTTTGACCACACTCCTTCGACTCAAAGAACTCTACCCTTGTGGAGCACATGAGCACACCCCAAAGACCTTAAGCTCCACCCTTTATCCTTCCATAATGTGCCATGTGCCCTCTTGACCCTTTGAGCACATGAGTACACTCTGAAGGCACAAGATTCATCCTTCAGCCTTCAGAATTGTGTCATGCTCCATCCTAGGTATCTTGAGTGAATGAGCACACACTGAAGGCACTAAGCTCCATCCTTCAGCCTTCAGGAATGCACATTTTGCCTTTGTTCTCTGCCTTGAGTTCACAATGCATTTGGGAAGCTTGAAGCCTTCTCCTTCACCAATCAGATTTATACCATGCACCATACCTTGATTAATTCCTTCTCTTGAATGCATGAGAACATACCAAATCCCTAAATCATTTTCCCTTTATCCCTTCAGCCTTTTGAAGTGTTCCCTTGTGCCTAGAAGCCCTCTTTGTTCCTGTCAGGTGCACTAATAAGGCATGAACATAAAATCTACACAATAAAAAAAAAATAGAATAAGATATTTTCAGGATGATTTTTGGTTTCCATCATTGATTGCAGATGCATATATTCTAAGAGCATATGGTTGGCAAACACAAGGTTAGACAAATAAGGCACATGAAAGGAGCATTGAAGAATAAATAACATACTGAAATCTTGATGACCAAAGCACCCTAAAAACTCCACCACTTCAAAGACCCTTTGGAAGGTGAATAAATTGATGATTAAAAGATACATGATGAATAAATATATGAGTCACATCCATGTGACCATTAAAGAAATTTCATGTCATCAGTAACTATTAGTCTGAGTCATCAAGCATAGTGACATGTCATGTCTTTGTCACATGATGATGTGGAAGTTATGATGTAATAATTAATCATTTGAAAGTACAAATAAGTTTAAGTCAAGGAGTCATGTATGGAAAAAAGAGTCGTGGAAGTCCAAAAGACATGTAATACCAAGAGTCATATATAATTCCAAAATTCATTTAGAATTCCAAAGGTTGTAGAAGTCCAAAGTTCATTAGGATTTAGAGTATCAAGAGTAATGGGGATGTGAAAGGTCATGCCCCAAGTTATAAAAGGATACTCATTACTCATGTAAGGGACTTTTAACCTTGGCATCTCCCACAATGTAATAGAGAAACAGGGTTAGTACTTTTGGGGAGAAAGTAGTGGATCTAACACTCCACTACTGGAACTAGTGATGTTCATTGCATTTATGTATCTTGGAAATTTCGATTAATACTTGAAGCCTTTTGACTAACACTTTTTCACAAATGGATTGTGGATGTTACTAAGAATATTTTGCATATTTTTATGATTCATGTTTTCTTTCATGTGTACTGGATTAATTAAACTATTTCGGTGACTTTGATGCTTAGCTTATTGGAAATGTGTTGTAATGTTTAGAACGATTGTCTCATATATGTGAACTATTTTTCTTGATCTTCGATTATCCTTTATCATTCACATGTGTCTCCATTAGGTTAGTAATATTACATCTACATTAGAGGCTCACTTTATACCCCCCCACACTAAAAGAACCTTGATATAGGTGCAATCGAACATTCACAAGGTAGACTCACTCGCTCATTAAAATGTATATGTGTGCTTCTATCTCCTACTAACAGCTGAAGAAAAGGCATATATTTAGGTTAACAACATTCAAGTCGAATTATAGATGGTTCTCCTACAGCAAACAATGTCAATTCTAATTGGGACCTCATATTGGGGAGATCCCCAGTATGTTTTTGGTTTCCAACACCATCAACAAGATCTTAAAATTTATGATACATAAATAATTCAACATAAGATTCCCTTGAAAGTAGGAGTTAAACCATATAAATAAAAGTTGAGGCAAATAAATCCTTTGTTGCATCCTTTCATTGAAAAGGAATTTTCTTTTTTTTTGAAACCAAGATTATTGTGCTTTTATGATAATGAGAGTGGGTAGAAAACCTTGCTCATCTGAGAAAAATTAATGGATAAATAAGGTTGTGTGTATATTTTAGAAAATTGAATAAAGCATCTCTAAAGGAAAATTATCCTCTGGAAAAGCCGAATCATTTTTTATAAAAGGTGGTTGGATCATCAAGGCTATCTATGATAGATGGTTTTTTATTTATAACCAGATTGCAGTTGATCCTGATGATTAGAGGAAGAACACTTTTACAACTCCTTGGGGCACAATTATGTATGCCAAAATTCCTTTTTTCCCAATTAATGTAGAAGCCATATTTAAAATATCTATTGATATAACCTTTGTTGGAGAGAAAGACAAGTTTGTAATCATTTATCTACATGATACTATTATGTTTTATAATTCTGATGAGGAACATATGGATAATTTGTAATAAACTTTTAAGAAGTGCAAGAATTTTGGCCACTCCTTAAATCTCAAGAAGTCACCATTTTCTTCACAAGAAGGTAATTTTTTAGGTGATATGGTTTCAAAACAAGGGGTAAAGATTGATCTAAAAATGGTTGAAGCTATTAGTACTATTTATTTAACAAGAAAAAAAGGGAAATTCAAACATTTTTGGGCAAGATTGATTTTTTAAGAAGTTTTATCCCCAATTATGATGAAATTGTCTATGAAATACTAGATATGTCGAAGAAAGATAGGGAGGTTAAATGGACTTTGAATCTAGAGAATCATTTTCCAAAATCAAAAAGGTTTTTGGTGAAGCTTCAGTTTGATTAGTCCCCACTATGAAAATCCTTTTCTCGTATTTTTTTTTTATCACCAACAACTATTGTAGTAGTTTTATTGCATAAGAATGTAGATGGTAGATAGCAATCTATCAACTTTTTCAGCAAGGTACTGAGAGATGCTAAACTAAAGTATGATATAATAAATAATTAAGCATATGCACTAGCCAATGATTTGAAATCATTCAGAACTTATATATTGCTATCCAGAATAATATCCTATGTACAAATATATCTTGTCAAGGAAACATTGACTAAGGGAGACATCAAAGGAAAATGAGGTAGGTGGATAGAAAGAATATAAGATTATGATATGGATATCAAGCAAATAAAGCTTATAAAGGACAAGGCCTAGAAAATATTTTGTTTGCAGAAAGTTACAAATCTTTGAGAATTAATTCATTATTTGATGATTTTGCACTTAATGCACTAGAAGTGAAGGAGAAATATAGATAAACAAATAATAAAATTCCGTACAAATATTTATGCTCAAAAAGGTACAAATTATCACCCATTAATTATTGCTTCTTGAATTTTATCAAAATTAGATAAAGCTAAATATAAAGAATTAAGGCTACAAGCTTATAAACTTTTTATTTAAAATGGGAATCTTTATTGGAAGGATATTGTTCGAGTATTATTGTTGTGTTTCACAAAAGAATATGTCCCAAAATTTATTGATGAATCCCATGCTTGTCCTTGTGGTGAAAATTGTAACTCAGAGTAAACGAAGTAAAAGATCTTAAAAGTTGGTTTTTATTGGTCCAAATTTTTCTTTGATGTTCATGGAATGGTTAAACCTTGCAAGACGTGTCAAATATTCATTGATAAATAGAAAATGGCTCTTTTACACTTAATTCCAATATTCGTTGAGGAACCATTTATGCAATGGGGATTGGATTTTATAGGAGAAATTCATATAGCATCTAGTCGTAAACATAAGTATATTTTAACTGCTATAGATTACTTTTCAAAATAGGTGGAGGAAATACAAACTTGAGTAGCCACTGATAAAGTTCTTATGAAATTCATTGAATAAATTATTTTAGCCACGTTTGGGTTCCTAAGGAAGATAGCTACTAATAATTTTCAAGCATTCAAATCGATTAACATGATCAAATTTTGTCAAAAGTATAATATTATTATCATCCATTCAATTGCTTATTATCTACAGGTAAATGGACTCGCAGAATCTTCAAACAAAATTTTCACCAAGATCCTTAAATGATCATTGCAAATAATAAAACGGATTGGGATACAAAGCTGAAAAATGTTGTTTGGGCCAATGAAATAGGAGCAAAAAGGTCTATAGGAAAATCCCCATTTGATTTATTTTATGGGAAGCCCCGAGGGTAGGAAATGGTTTCTACAAAGACCACCTATCAAGCACGAGGTATTCAAGAGAGGTTGTCAGGCAAGCAGAATCCACCCTTACATGTAAGCCTTCACTTCCATATCACCATCCCATTTGTACATGTAATCCTTCTATATCTTCTCTCATAATTAAATTTCAATTTTCCCACTCACATATTAATCTAGATTCTATGAGGTACCAAAATTAACCAAGATCTTTTAGTTTTCTAATGTTAGCAGAATTGGATGTGAAGGAGTATGAATAAACCACATGTGCATACATTAAAGAAAACGAAACATAAAGGAAACCATCAAATCAAATAATAGACACAACTTCATAACTGAGTTTTTCTAGTGCGCACTAAGTGTCTAGGCCGGGTGTCGAGAGTGGGTAGGCCACTTCATTAATTGTTGCATGATGATGATGAATACATGATGTTTTTCTTGTCAATGCAAGGAATAAATCTTTTAAATAGAATGGCATGTCTATCGACAAACCATTGTTCTATAACAACTCTCATTCATATAATTCTCTCTCCTTCAGCATGACAAAATATCAAAATCTCACATGAAGTGGCATACAAAGATCATCCAACAAAATGGAAAAAAAGGATCTCAACATAAAGTCATCATCTTAGCACAAATAAAAATAAGACATGGCATCAATGCATCATATACCTCCACCTCAGGGGATGCCCTAAAAATGCATAACTATGTTGAAGAAATGGATAAAACTATTGAATTTTTGGAAACAAATCATGAAATCAAGTAGTGAACTTGAGCCCTTTTGACTCATTCAAATTTGTGCTCATTGGGAATATTAAAGATTCGTTAAATATTTTCTTTTACAAGTTGGTTGAAATTCAGCTACTAAAATGAATAAACTAATCATGACATTATTTTCCTTCGAATACCTGGTTCAAATGAGTATAAAATCAACATATTTATGACACCTTGAAAATTCTACCCCTCGGGTATCTTAAATATTCCTCAAACGTTCCTCATAAGGAATATTTTTTGAAATATTCCCTAACATATGCTCTAACCATATTCCTAGAATCTTCTTAAGGTTAATGTCTTCATTTGCCTGCATGCGCCCTCATCTCTCATGTATTCTCCATGGTTACCGTTGAACCATTTCAATGAAATTTTATAAAAAAAGTGTGAGCATGAAAAAGATAACGTATCTAGTTGGAAAAATGGTTGGAATATTTATATTAAGTTACTTGTTGTTGGTTAGGTTTTGGGTTCAAAACCCATGGACTCCTAAATCTTCTTTAAGATGGGTTAAAGCCCAATTTTAGTTTTAATGTAGTTCTCAAACTATATAATATATGGAAATCATATGTTCATATTGTAACGACTCCCAAAACAATAAGAATATGAAGAAAATGGAGGCTGCACCATGCCAAGGCCACATGGAGCTAACTTGAGGTGCCATGTGGCACCATGTTATTGGGTCATGTGGCAAGCTCTCACTGGCCCACATCGTATGCCACTTCTATCAGCTACATGCAATGTGTCGACTTGTGATATTGCCACATCATCTCCCATGGTCCACCTGGTATGCTAATTAGGATGCCATGTTGAAGCCTATGGAAGTGACATCTGGCACCCTCTAATTGACTTTTCAATTTGATTTTTTTTGTGTTGTTTGTTACAAACTTGAAATTGCAATAACTTTCTCATAAAGACTTACATTTCAGTGCCATCTATGTCATTGGAATTAGGATGAGGATCTCTTTGAATTGGTCTTGGTTCTGATGATATCTGGGAATTGTTTTTTTAAGCCTTTCTAGTGCCACCGGGATCGTTCCTCCCCAATGAGGGGCTTTTGGTCAAGATATCAACAAAAAGGCCAAAATAAAACATCATCATTTTTCTTTTCATAAGTTATGGAAAAGACCTCCTCACTTTTATAATCATGGCACAACACATGATTTACAAAATGCGGCCATGATAGGAATATATCTAATAAAACAATCTCTAACTCATAAAAGTGAGTGGATCATCTCCTTATAGTTGATTTTCATGTGGAACAAATTTACCAGTTGATTCCTTCATAGGCTCTTTGTCCTTCTTGAGTCGCTTCTCTAGATGCAACTCCCAATATGTGGCTCTCTGATGTCCACGTTCGTTTCATTGACTACATAAATTCTTCTTCCTCTAGATCTTCTTAACCTTATTCCTTCCCTGATGTGGAGAAGACCTTTCACGTCTTGTCCTCTTTCTTGCTACCATAATTTTCCAACAATTGGCAACAACATGGTTATACAAGCCATAAAAAATACATGCTTTTCTATGCCATGATTTATGCTCATCATTAACAATCTAGTTGTAATCAAAAGGAACATTATAATGATGATAATTTTTATACCTCAATTGGTTGTCTCTTGTGCAATCCTAGATATTAGAGCTTGCCTCAACTCTTCCTCCATAATGTGCATACTCATGGGAATATTGTGACACATTCCCATCATTCTCTTTCCTTGATAATTTGGGCAATGGCTTGGATTCTTTGCCTAAAGAACCCCTTTCTTTTGCTACCTGTAAGAATTCTCTTTTAGTGTACCCCAATTCTGAAATGAGTAGCTCAAGGCTTCCAACAAAAATAACATCATGTGAAAATTAAATTGAAGAACTTTTAACAATGTGTACCTCAGTTGTTTATTCTGAAGCAGGTGATGATGGCTTCACTAAGCCTTTTTTACACTTCATCTTTTCCAAGGCCTCTTCCGTGGTTCATAACTGAAGCTACAATCTTTGGTTCTCAACTTCTCCTTCTTGTAGAAGTCCCTTCAATTCAACATTCTTTGCTTGAAGGCTTTCGTTGATCTCTTCATTTGAATGACGAGAAGAAGATGAAGAAGAAGAATATTCTCCTGAATATAGAGATGGAGAATCATCGTCCGCTCTATTTTTTTGATGTTCCTCTTTTTCCATTTTCTCCTCATAATCTGCATACATTATATCTACCATGCTTTCCATCATGTAAAATGACTCGTAGAGATATTTGTGATCCTCCATTTTATTTTATTGCAACACATTCAATCTACGGATATAATTCACACCCACAATTCACATCAACAAGAAGACTACTCAAATGCCAAAGATAACCCAAATTCTATCAGCTACCAAAATTAACCAAGGTCCTTTACTTTTGTAGTGTTAGAAAAATTACATGTGAAAGAGTATAAATAAACCACATGTGCATACTTTAAATAATAGGAAACATAATGGAAATCATCAAATCAAAGAACACACAAAACTTGATAATCAAGTTTGTCCACTATGGATTATATCTTCCAGCCCAGTGTCAAGAGTGGGGAGGTATATTTATTAATCGTTGCAAGATGATGATTAATACGTGATGCATTTTTTTATTTTCATCAATACAAGGAAGAACTCCTTTAACCAAAATGACATGTATCTCCACGAGACATTATTCTATAAGAAATCTCACTCGTATAATCTCTCCTTCAACATGACAAAATATCAAACTCTCACATGAATTGTCATAAAAAGATCCTCCAAAAAAATGGTAAACAATGATCTAGACATTAAATCATCATCCTAGAAGAAATCAAAAGAAGAAATGTAATCAATGCATCTTATACCTTTACTTCTGGGGATGGCCTGAAAATACATAACTTTGTTGAAGAAATGGAAAGCGTTGTTGAATTTCTCACTAAAAGTCATGAAATATGACTTAAAAATTGGCCTCTTTTTGTGTCAGTCAAAATTGGGCTCCCTGGGAATCTTAAAGATTCCTCAAAGGACCTCTTCTATTGGTTGACTAACATTCAACTACACAAATGAACAAATAGATCATCCCATTATGTTCCATGAGAAAAACTAGTTCAAATGAGTATAATCTTGACATATTTCTAACACCTTCAAAATTCTGCCCCCACAAAATCTTAAAGATTCCTCAAATATTCCTCATAAAGAATATTTTTTAAATATTCCCTAACATATGCTCTAAAAATACTCTTAGAATCTTCTTGATATTCATGTCTACATTGGCTTGCTTGTACCCTCATCTCTCATGTATTCTCCATGGTTCACTTTGAACCATTTGAATGACATTTTATAACAAAGTGTGAGGATGAATAAGACAAAGTGTGTGGTTAGCAAAATGGTTGGCATAGTATTTTTAAGTTATTTGTTGTTGGGGAGATTTTGAGATCAAAATCCATGGACTCCCAAAACCATGAGAATAAAACAAAAATAGAGGTTTCACTATGCCAAGGCCACTTGTTATGAAACCTGCTCAAGAAAAGATAGAAAAGATAGATCAACGCCTTAAAATTCAGCCTCTTCCAGGGGGCAACCTCCTTTACATTACATAAATGAAAAATTCTTGGATGATTCAAATGAAAAAACCTCCTTTCTATCTATAGGAGTCTATGGAGTCACAATATAACCTAGCAGACCTAACAATAATAATATAAATGCCACAAAAATAACAATAGAGGGATTCTATGGGGCACAGTAATAACAATATGGGGACAATAGCGGCACAAAAATATTAATAAGGGGTAGAAATACAATAGTAATGGGGTAATCACTAGTATTATAGGGACCCAACATGCCCCTCTCCTTCAAAAAAGTGTTGTCCTCAACGCTTAAGTAGTTCTGGATACTTCTGTATTAAGTTCTCATCCTCCCATGTGGAATCTTCAGCAGATAAGTTCTTCCACTTGATAAGATACTCCGAAATTGATTGACTTCGTAGCTGTCGAGTTCTTGTTTCTGTGACTGCTTCTGTTTCCAATATAATTTTTCCTTCCTCATCAAGTTCTGGAAATATTGTTTGAACTGGGAGCTTGTCGCCCATAACCTTCTTTAAACATGAAACATGGAAAACTGGGTGCAATCGAGAAGCTACAGGAAGCTCCAATTTGTATGCCATAGTACCAATCTTTTGCAACACCTTGTATGGACCATAATACTTTGGTGATAATTTATTATCCTTCTTAGCTTGCTTGAGGGACATTTTCTTATATGGCTGTAGCCGTAGGAATACCCAATCACCTACATCAAAACTTCTTTCGCTGCGATGTTGATCTTCCTGTTGTTTCATTCTATTCTGTGCCAACATGAGGTTATCCTTTAAGAGTTGGAGGACTTGTTTTTTATGTTCGATGTGATGTTCCACTGCTTGAGCCTTAGAATTTTCTCTTAAATATGATGTGATGGATGGTGACTAGTACCCATAAAGTGCCATAAATGGGGACATTTTTGTTGCTGTATGGAAGGAAGTGTTATACCACCATTCGGCCAGAGGCAAGCATTTGACCCATTGTGTCTATTTATTAGATACAAAGCAACAAAGCTATCCTTCGAAACATTTGTTACTATCTCTATTTTCCCATCAGATTGAGGATGATAAGATGAGATATGAGCTAACTAAGTAACAAGACAAGAAAATAATTCTGTCCAAAAATTTCCAGTGAAAATGGGATCTCTGTCACTTACAATAATCTTTGGGTTTCCATGTAGCTTTTGAATTGTTTCCATAAATGCAGTAGAAACTGTACTGGCTTTAAATGGATGTGATAATGCACAAAAGTGTGCATACTTGGTAAGTCTGTCAACTACCACCATGATGACACTCTTTCCCTCAGACTTGGGTAAACCTGTGATAAAATCCATTGAAACCTCCTCCCAATGTTGGCTTGGAATGGATAAAGGTTGTAATAGACCCGATGTCTTAATTGTTTCAACTTTATTTTGTTGGAAAACCAAACATTCTGCCACAAATTTTTGAATATCTAATTTAAGGCCATCCCAAAAAAAATCCTTTGTAACCATGTGGTAAGTTTTTAAAAATCCCGAGTGCCCTCCTAAGGCAGAAGTCTGCAATTCCCTAAGAATCTTTTGTTTTAGTTAGGAATTCTTACAGAGATATAAGCGATCTTTGTACCATAACGAATCATTTTTCTAGCTAAATGTATGAGACGTACTAGAATCTTGTTGTAACTTTTGAATAAGTGCCCACACTTCTTCATCATTCTTCCATTCCTCCCTTTCTTCGTTTATCCAATCTGGTTGGATAATAGAAATGGCACACAACAATGCTTCCACATCCCCATCCTTTCTTGAGAGTGCATCTGCCACCACATTTTGCTTCCCTTTTTTGTAGATGATTTCAAAGTCATAACCCAACACCTTTGTGACGCACTTTTGTTTCTCTTTAGAGGATAATCCTTGTTCTAAAAAGTATTTAAGGCTATCATGATCCGTTTTTACCTTGAAGTGTCTTCCCATTAGGTAGGGTCATCATTTCTTAGATGCATGGAGTATTGCCAACATTTCCTTCTCATAAATAGCTTTGTGTAAAAACTTTCCCTTGATTGCACGACTTTCAAAATCAATGGGCCTTTCATCTTGCATTAGAATAGAACCAATTCCATTTCCTGAAGCATCACATTCCACAATAAAGGTTTTTGTGAAGTCTGGTGTAGTTAAGACCAGTGCTTGGCACATTGCCTCTTTAAGATGTTTGAAGGCCTTTGTTACTTCTGGAGTCCATGAAAATGCATCTTTCTTTAATAATGTTGTTAGAGGTGCTGCTATTCTCCCATAATTCTTAACAAACTTGCGATATACCTATCAACCCAAGAATCCTCGCAATGCTTTATGGATGTGGGGATTTTCCATTCCTTAATGGATTTAATTTTGCTAGGGTCTACCTTAACTCCTTCATGAGATACGATATGACCCAAATATTCCACCTCTTGGACTCGAAAGAAACATTTGGATCCTTTTGCATATAATTGTTTGTCCTACAACAGTTGTAGTACACTATCAACATGTTCAACATGATCCTTCCAAGACTTGATGTAGATTAGTATATCATCAAAAAATACTAACACAAATTTTCTAAGGATTGGTTTGAAAATTGAATTCATCAAACCTTGAAATGTTGAAGGTGCATTGGTAAGGCCAAAAGGCATGACCAAAAATTCATAATGACCCTCATGAGTTCTAAATGTTGTTTTTGGAATGTCTTCAGTCTTCATTCTGATTTGATGATATCCTGAACGAAGATTCAACTTGGTGAAGTAAATTGATCCATGCAATTCATCCAGTAATTCATCAATGACAGGAATGGGAAACTTATCTTTAATAGTGAGCTTGTTGAGCTCCCTATAATCCAGACACATGCGCCATGATCCATCCTTCTTGTGCACCAATACTACTGGAGCAGAGAAAGAACTTTGACTTGGTTGAATTATACCAGCCTCTAGCATTTCTGCAACCATACGTTCAATTTCACTCTTTTGGGCATAGGGATATTTGTACGGCCTGATGTTTGGAGGAACACTTCCTAGAATCAGGTGAATAGCATGATCATGATCACGAATAGGTGGGAGACCTTTGGGAGTCTCAAATACCTTGGAATGATTGTCCATGACTTTTTGGAGATCTGGAGAAATAGATGATTCTGATGTGGAAACATCTAGCGAACATAATTGTGCAATTACACCTCTTTGTTCCCTTTTTAGAAGCTTTGTCATACCATTAGAGCTGATTATCTTTCCTAGCTTCCCTGCAATACCCCTTACTTCAACTTCCTTTCCTTCCGCAAAAAATTTCATTTAAAGTTCTTGAAAATTAAAAGCTATGGTACCCAATGATTGTAGCCATTGGACTCCTAGCACAACATCAGCACCTCCCATTGGAATGGAAAGCATTGGGCTAGTCAATACATATTCTCCCATGGATAGCTTGATATTATGGCACTTTCCCAAGCAATTTATTGTTCCTCCATTTGCATCATCACTTGACACTCTAGTGCTGGATATAGGAAGCAATTCAATTCTTTTGCTACCTTACAATGAATAAAATTGTGGGTGCTTCCTGAATCAATAAACACTATTACCTTTTTCTTCTTGATTTGTCCTTCTATACTGATGGTTTGAGGAGTGGTAACTCCAGCCAATGCATTATAAGATATGGGCGGATTCATTTCTTCTTTATCTAGGCTTTGTTCCTGGAGTATATCCTCTTCTTTTGAACTTTCTTGCTCCTTTTCTTCTTCCTCTTCACAATCTATGTAGAATAATTTGTTTTCAGCATACTTATGACCTTTAGTGTATTTTCTATCACAACTGTAACAAAGCCCTTTTTCTCTTTTTTCTTCCAATTGTTGTGGTTTCAACCTTATAGGTTTTGGAAGGCTAGGGGTAACAACACTTCAATCTTTATAGTTGTGACCGGTATGCTTCCTGGTTGCCATAATTTTGCTTTCCATTTTTCTTGCTAACTTGAATGCCTTCTCTAATGAATCAGGTTCCCGAAGGCGAACATCCTGTTGGATATTATCCTTTAAAGACCCTATGAAGACATAAATCATATTCTCCTCTAGAATATTTTTTACCCTTATGTTCAATTTTTGTAACTCCTCAATGTGCTCCATTATTGAAACCTTTTGTTTGAGACTTATCAATTGGCTAAAAAAGGCATTGCTTTTTGTATCCTCATAATGTGCTATTAATTCTTCCATAAAAATTGCCCAAGTGATAATTGTTTTACAAAAGTAAAGCCATTGATACCATACAAACTGATTTGGTTCCAAATATAAAGTTGCAATACGTAACTTTTGTGGGTTTTGCACATTATTGAGATCGAAAAATTGCTCCATCTGTAATATCCATGTTGCGGGATCCTTGCCATCAAACTTCCTCATATCGATTTTTGGAATATGGTGGGTGTTTGATCTAACATTAGAGTCTATGAAATCATGATTAATATTTCTTTTGTTCTCACCATGAGTTTTCTTTACTACCCTTTCACCATTAGTAAGCATTTCTTATAGAAACTTTGTTAAATCTGCCTTCAAATATGTCTTCAAAGCTTCCACGCCTGTTTTCAAATCTTCCATGCTTGTCATCAAATATATCTTCAAATCATCCATCTTAGCTTCCACATCAATCATCTTAGCTTCTACGCCTTTCTTTAAACATTCCATCTTAGCTCCTACACCTTTCTTTAAACCATCCATCTTAGATTCTATTCCTTTTTGTGCAAGTGACAGTTGTTGCACTTCGTCTTGTAATTTTGATATATCATGTTGCATTTCTTCCTCTTCTTCATGAGTCATGCTAGAGCTTTCAGGTTCCTTACTAGGTGTTTGCATTTTCTTTCCTTGGGGCATCAGTTACCAATAATGATGCTCTACTATGCCTTTTGAATTGCTTCAAAATAAATTTCAAACCAATCTTAAGCAAAAATTTAAAAGAATCTACACAGCTTTTTTCACTTTGTAGGAGCTTGATATTGCCTCTGATGTATCTCTGAACTTTCAGATCATCTAGTTCTAAAATTGCGACCTACAGTAGCCCTCTGTGTCCTCTTTCCAATGCCACCAGTCTGATCCAAATTGGATTCCCCAAGGAAGAGTTATGTGAAATCTCCCACAGTGACCTGATTATAAACTAATTCAATAAAGCGAACTTGTACAACGTTCCACGAGTCACTGTTTCGACCCATGGCTCCAAAAAAAATATAAAAGAAGTTAAAGTTTGTCCTGTTTCTGCACCTTCTTACAAAATTTCAATCCAATGCTCAGAGAAAATGTTACAACCATTTTTCCCAGGTCACCTGTTTGGAATGTAATTTAGGAGTCTGCAAAATGACCAACTTCCTTAGATCATATCCCGCAAATGTAGTGCAAAAAGCTTTGAAATTCAGACCTGAGATTCAACGCGAAGTCCTCTCAAATGAGTTTGCTTTTTAGCTTCTGAAACATCGTAGAAAAATTTTTATAGACAATATTCCACGAGGACCTGTTTGGAGTAGCGAAACCCTAGAATCCAAAGCTCTGATACCAAATGTTATGAAACCAACTCAAGAAAAGATAGATCAACGCCTTAAAATTTAGCCTCTTCGAGGAGGCAACATCCTTTACATTACATAAATGAATAATTATTGGTTGATTCAAATGACAAAACCTCCTTTCTATATATAGGAGTCTAAGGAGTCACAATATAACCCAGCGGACCTAACAATAATAATATAAAGCCACAAAAATAACAATAGAGGGATTCTATGGGGGCACACTAATAACAATATGGGGACAATAGGGGCACAACAATATTAATAAGGGGTACAACTACAATAGTAATGGGGTAATCACTAGTATTATAGGGACCCAACACCACTAGTCCTAATTTGAAATGTCATGTGGCACTATGTGATTGAGCCATGTGGCAAGCTCTCATTGGTCCACATCATATCCCATTTATGTCAACTACATGTCATGTGTCAACTTGTGATATTGCCACATCACATGTTGTGGTCCACCTGGCCTGCTAGTTGGGTTGCCACATTGAAGCCTATGGGAGTGCCACATGGCACCCTCTGGGTGAGTTTTGAATTTGAATTTGTTTTTTCACTATTTGGTACTAAATTAAAACACCAATAATGTTTTCATACAAACTCATATTGCAGTGCCATCTATTCCATTGGAATCAAGACGAAGAGCTCTTCAAACTAGTCGTGATTCACATGAAATCTAAGAACTTTAAGTTTTTATCCTTTCTAGAGCAACCTCGATCTCATATAAAAACAAAATAAAAGCTAATTCCACTTATTATTCACCTCATCATTCAACTACAAATCATAGAAACCAATGTGTAGTGTGCATTTTCAGCTCTACATCTAGTGCTTCTCATCTTCAACTACCACGTCATCAAAAATTTAATATATTTTTTCATTCTTCTCCTTTCAATTCTAAATATGAAGGAAACCTATAAAATTACCAGCAAACCTAATCTTTCATTTCTAACGTTTCATATCCCACTTATGGATAGAGAGGATGACATATCTTGTCCTGTTTGTCATCTAGACCTTATGGAAGTCCAACGTGATCTTTTTTTACCATGCATGTGATTCTAATGACCCTTTTCAAGCTATCCAATCTAACCTTTTTGACGCAATTGTCCCACAATCTTACCATTAACTTGAATTTGTCATCTATTTGATAGCCTCTCCTATTTCTCAACTAAATTTTATTATGTCTTTGTCAGGGGAGAATATATCTAAAATTACTAAAGAATTAAGCTTCCAAGGTTTTTGTTTTCCGATGGTTGAAAATGCCAAGATTTCTATTAATGATTCTTTACTTTTTAATTATATAATACTTCCTAAGGAAATCCAAGAAAATCTATTTGAACTCAGTCTCCTTCCCAATTATCAAACCCCTCCAACAACAACAAAATATCCCATGGACCTATATTTTGAAGTTGCACAACCTATCCTTGTTATAATTACATCTATATTGGGATAATATGATATAAGAGTTGTCAATGAAAAGCCCTAGAATTCTTGAATTTATTGTTGCAGCCAAATACTGTATTGCACATCCCCTCATATCTAGTCAATTATGCTATGTTTTAATTCCAAAATTTCCATATTGTTGGTTTTTTTGGATAACCTTCTCTCGTTGTCTAACTCTTTTTGTATACAAATGTCAATGAATTCAATGAATTGAGTTTGAGCATATATGATTCAAATAATCAGAGAAGGCCCCTAGTTGAATGGACTAGTATTGTTAGAATGAACAAGAATAATAATGAATTTTATTATTATTTACCATCTTTTACGTTTATGGTATATGAAATCATGAAAAAATTTCCACGTCCAAGAATTTTGCAAGAAACAAATGTTTTATTACAAGTTAGCAAAGATACTAGAGTTTGAGATTGGTATGTCTCTGAAGATTACATGGAAACAAGATTATTTGGAGCATATGTGTAGCCATACCAGTTTCCAACCTTTGCGCCTATGAAAATATTTTCATTGGAATTAATAAGGAAAAGCTTGGATGTTGATGAGTCCAGTTTGTTCCAGCATGCAAGGGTTTTCTTTTTCAAATTGCCTGGGATTGTTAGCCCTTCCATTGCGAATAATAAGAAATATCTACAACAAGATGAAAGGATAATGAAGGAATTGGGCTTTGAGAAGGGAGACAAATGAAGGTATGACTCCCATCACGTAGTCAATAATAGAAGAGTGTAAATGACTTGTGCACCTTACATTCATGAAGCCATGCTAGAGCTTGAAAAGATGGCTAATCAAAAAGTTGAAGAAGACAAATAAAAATGGACATAGAAACTATAATGCTAAAGTAGATAAGTCTAAAAATAAATGTACCTAAGAAAATGGATACTGACATGGAAAATTTGCAATCACAAAATAAAACAACAGTCCAAAAAGGATAAAAATAAACAGAGTTACCCATTCGGTTGATTGAAAGCCCTTCTAACCAACCAAGTTTTTGAATGCAATTAGGATATTTAGAGTGCCCTACTTCCTCCTCAATTTCTATTGATGTGACTACATTGCTCGTTGAAGAATCTCCCTCTACAATAGATATTTTACAAAAAAAATATCAACAAGTTTAGGAAAATAATTAGAGAATAAGTAGAAAAATGGAGAATCAATTGGAGGATCAAGAAATTCGAACTTATCACACTAGACTTATTTTTGTTGTGGATCAAGAAAGAAAGTAGTTAAAGTTGTTTCTCACTGACACAATTGTTCAATTTGTTCCCTCGAGGCCTAATTCCAAAACTTTGAACTTGTCTATAAATATTGGAGACATTCCTTTGCTTGATAAGATTAATTTACATAGACAAATAGGAGAGATGGTGTATAATGACCTAGGAAAAAACTCTTTGGAAACTAGTATAACATAGAAACTCTTGGATAAAGAATGAAACTATCCTAATAGGAAAAAGCATATTGCAAATCCTGAGAACTATTAAAAAATACATAATATAAAGTATAATCACTAATAAAGAAATTGAAGATGCCTACTACATAACATACTCAAAAAACTGATGAAAATATTTTGAAGGGGGATCTATTCCTATACCCATGACTAATGATTTGTCTATTTTATGCTTTAGTATATTGGAAGACCTAGGTATTTATAATATAAGGTAGTTCACTCGAGTCCTACTTAGGGGAATAAGAAGGTCTAAGAAAGAATTATAAGTTTTTTGGATAGGATACATTTATATAGAACATTGATCAATTATTAGGTGAGAGTTTGGAAATAGGTTTTCCTAGGTGGATAAGCTAATAATTTTCATTTTTTTTTTGGAAATGTAAGTAGTATGGGGCAAACCACTAGCTTGACTTATCCTTAATTCTAATTCATAGTAGTATGGATATTCTTTTAGAATGGTAAAATATAAGTAGGCTCCTTATGATTTATTATTAATGAGTCAACAACTCTTTAATTTGAAGAAGAATGTCAAACTATCAAGTAGGTAGAAATAGGGAAGAAATAGGGATGACAATGAGATACGTGATATTGATTTGAGGATTGAATATTTGTACAATGAACATATGGATGATTTGTAAAAGAGGTTTTTAAAAATAGGGTTAATTAGTTGGAACATAAGAAACGAAGTCGTTATTAAATAAACAAGGAATTTGTGGACTTAATAATAGATCCCTCTAGTTTCTAAAGGTTAAGGCAAAAAAATTACTTCATGATGAAAAATCATAGGAATAATTTGACACCATTTGGATAGTTTTAAGGAGTGAAGGGATTATGATATGTCTTTTAAGACACTTCAATGACAATGGTCAAACATTTTAATATCAATGATAACAATGAAGCTAGGATTTATATAGTTGAGGTAGCTAAAATGACATTTTGTTTCTAGCTTTTTTACTGGTGAATATAATGTGAGACAATTTAGGAATTCTGAAAGAATGAACTAAAAATAGCATTACATTAGTCTCATAATAACTAAAACGTAGTTCTTTATGGATGGCCTATGTAAATAATATTAGGATTCTATTAGATCATCAAGGACTAACTATTGAGAGTTATACAAAAATCCAAGTAATCTATTTTTTCTACCTTTAATGCTACTTCCATTACTCTCATTCCAAAGATTCATAATCCCTACTCATTTGAAAAAAATTAGCCCATTTAATTGTATAATTGCACATATATGTTTATAGTAATGATTGTATCTATGAATGAAAATGACATTATATCGTATCATTTCTAATGAATAGTTTGGTTTCCTCTTGGGTAGAAATATCATGAAGTGATAGTTGTTTCTATCTAGGGACAACCTCAATCATATATAGACTAATAAGTAGAAATATGTGGTTATTAAATAGGATTTATCATGATCTAGTGATAGATCTAGTTGGTCATCCGTAAGATTGATATTGGCTCAACTAGGAATGAATCTTCATTTTGTAAGTTGGTTTACGAGTTATTTTTTCCTTTTGTGTCCTCTCTTAGGATAAATGGATTTACCTCATAATTTCATAGGCCTATTAGGGGATTGAGACAATGGTATCCTTTATCCTCACTATTACTTTTCATTATGCTAGAATTGTAATTAAGAATTTTTTTTTTTAGGTTAGGCACTTTGCATTACATCAAATGAAGATTACAAAGGCAATTGTTTTTTGCTACTAGTTTGCCCAAAGGAAAACTAGACCAGTAAAATATTTTTAGGCCCTTGAGGTTGTTAAGGCCTCATCTAACTAGAGAATATTGTAAAAGAAACTTATAAAAATAGGTCAGTTGTGCCAAACCTTGACATACCTTGAAATGAGAAGAAAAAATATATTAATATTGTTGAAAGAAAAAAACAAGTGATTCATAACAACTATTGGGTAGAATTTCCTAGCATCCATGTTAAGTGGTCACTATCCACATCTGAAGAGAATGAAATCATGGTTGATCTCCTAGCTAGAATGGTTGGCTTGTAGTCTATACTATAAATTTTGTCCTCTAACTCTATCAATATAATATCATTCTACTATTTATTCCTCATATGCCTCCTTATAAAAATTGCAATAGCTAAATGACATTTAACCTTGTGTCGGATTTGTGCAATGATTGAAAAAGAAATGGGAGCACATGGAATGCACCAAGAATAGTGTGAGTTGCACCCCCATTTCATGTTAGATGGAATCAAGTCAAGGCCGAGGGGGGGACACCCACTACTGTGCACCCTACATGGGAATCCAGTTAATGATTTATTAGAGACATTGAGATTTATGTTTCTCCTATTTTTGATATTAATAAAAAAAATATGTGGTTTTATACTTATTTACCTTTAAAATATCCCTTTTAATCATTGCAAAAGAAAATTGAAAATTTTGTTAGAATTCATAAATCATCCTTCATTGTTATATTTTCAAATGGTCTAGGTGAAATATGGAACATGGCTTTTGATAACGAGTTTCTTAATATTTCGATTCTCCTAGTCACTTTCCTAAAACAACTCTGAGAACTTTTGTCAATGTAGGTACTCTAGTAGCTAAAACATAACATGATTTGTCAAAAACCCCAAAAAATGATGTTTAGAGATTAGATCCATGATTTGAGTGACTAGAAAGGTCAAGTGGATCATATATCACTCTTAGAATATCATGTATTTAATTTAGAACAAGATTTTTCGATATTTTGTTTATTTTGTTTATCCATAAAGGAATGAAAACTTGGTTTTCCAATGTATTTTATTATTGTGAGAACTTATATTTCAATTGAAAGGCTTCAATTTTGATTAGAGACCCTTTATTAGATACTTTTATTAACTTATGAAGTGATTTTGAAATTTCAATTTTGAACCTTATGTGTACTTACTGAGAAGAAGAAGGGCCCCCACCCCTCAAGTAAATAAACTCTTTCCATTGATGTAAATTCACTTGGTAAATATTTTCTTTCTCATGCTAGTTCTTATCACATTTTCATGTTTATTTAATCTACTTTCGTCTTGTAAAGTTATCTTTAATGTTGGTTATGAAACTAGTTTCTTTATCAATGTCAATAAATTTTGAAAGCTAGTTATGAATCAAGTGTTGGTCTTTTCCAAGGTGGAAATATTTATCAGTGATTGGTTTCTTTATGTTTAATTGGTCAAAGTAGAATGTTGAGACTTGTTGTTTCTTTTTAATTTCAGTATTAGATAGGGAACAATATGGTTAGTTAGGGTCACTATCACAATTGTCTGTCTTTTAGTGAGTAATTATCTTATAACTGTTTCTTCCATTTAGAACCAAAAAAAGACATCCATGTAAATTGTAAAATCTTGGAGTGCAAGAAGAACCGAATGAATTAATAGTTATGTATCTAATAAAAGAAACAACTAAAGCGTAACTATGCATAGCTCAGGTAACTATGGGAAAACAATACAAATATGAAATGTAAATCATTCTAAAGGGTTCGATGAGAAGAGAGGAACAATAATATAAATAGAACAAGACATTGTTAAACAAAACCCTAAATCTAAATCCATCTGTAATAGGCAATCTTTCCTTCTCATTTCATTTCTATTAAATGATTATAAAATTAAACAACAGATTTTAGTCCTGTGTTTTCTAGTAGACCTCTCCTAACAGGCCAGGACAAAGTTGCCAACATTTGAATGATGAACAAAATGTAGAGTATCCCAAAGAATGAGACAACATCACCAACAATCAACATTACTTTCATGATTACAGTGCATACAACTACAAAGGCAGAGAGCAAGCAGGACGCGAACTCAGTGGGCGTTCCCCACGATAGAGGTAACCATTGTAACAAACATTTCTCATTTCCATTATATAAAAACAAAATCAATGTTGGCACATAGTAATGATTTACAGTCCTCAAAAGTATAAGACAACAACCAGAGATAAGAATGTCTTCCATAGTGACAAACATCAAGGCTAGGGTTCGGGACCCTATAGGAATATACTGTTGTCGGGAAAAACAATAAGACAATTTACAAGCTATAGCCGAAGCCACTAAATGCAAAATAGCAGTCATAGGAGCCAACCCTCGCATTGCTAACCTATTGGTTATCTATATTAAAAGAACAAAGAAGAAAGACTACAATCGGGTTCTTCATAGCAAAGAATGACCCTACCCGTTCCATTAACGGAGTCTGTGCCACGAATCGCTCTGGAACCTAAACACCAACCTACAACCATAGCAACAGAAGCGAGTCAATAAAGCTTTACTATGAAATTAGGGCGTAAAGCGATACAATACTATGGAAGGAGAAGAATTGTTTGACTTACTGAGGGATAGTGAGCGTTGGTGGCTCATGTTGGAACTTGGGTCATGAATACAAAGGAAAACCATGCTCACAAGGAGCAACAAACATTAGCACCACTGAAAAATTGAGCATGTAAGTATAGCAAGGAGGAGAGGAAATACCTGATTGGAAAATGGATGAAACCAAGCCCAGGGTCCATTGTGAACACAACATGGATAGAAGAACATCGACA
Source organism: Pinus taeda (assembly GCA_000404065.3). Lineage (NCBI taxonomy): Eukaryota > Viridiplantae > Streptophyta > Pinopsida > Pinales > Pinaceae > Pinus > Pinus taeda. The sequence continues at coordinate 325,980 of APFE030736701.1, read as the reverse complement.
AAAAGTTAAACAAGAAATGTGGCCACAGCGAACCGTGTAAAGATAGTTGAAGAAACAACAAAGACAACAGTGGCCACGGAGCAAAGTATTAACCAAGTAGTGGAAGTCACAACCAAAGGCGATCAAGGAACCATTCTACAGGAAGCCATCATTTCATACAAACCCTCTTCGCAAACCAAACCCTCACTGTAAACACTTTGTGGAGCAAGAAACAAAATGATCGAATATGAAATGCTAAGGGTTTTGCAAACTTCAACGAGTGGGAAACAATAACCGAGGTGGGTATAGCTAAGCTAGTGACATTAAAGACTGCCATAAATGTTTCCAACAAACATCTAGAAATATCTGATCGATTAGTGTTAATCATATAAGCAATGATCCTGTATTATTGTCAATAATAAATTTGTTAATCTCAACGCTGGAGTATTGATAATAATAGTCATAAACCAAAGTATGGCTAGTCCCATCATTGTGGTATTAGAGAAGGATTTAGTGTTTTTTCTTCCCTGAGAAGAGCAGGAATTAGTGTTTTTCCTAAGAAATGGAGGTTGGAAGATGAGGACGTGGGAGAGATACCCAGAGAGCAACAGATGAAGGATTGCAAGAAGAAATCAGTATCCTTACTACCCGTTTGGAGGTCGTTGAAGCAGGAAGGAGAAGGGATCCAGAGGTAGGTGATGACAGTGAAGAAGAAGCCATAGTGACAACAGATGGATCAGATGAAGAACGGCCTGAAGTGAGACTGTTGAGGTAGGTCTTATTGGCGACTAGCAAGCCTAAACTATAAATCCCAAATTATGATGGCAGCTTCTCCACAGAAGTTTTGTTGGACTAGATCAATAAACTGGACAAGAATTTTGAGTGTGAAGAGGTTAGTGAAGACTGAAGGGTCAAGTTCGCTGTGGCAAAGTTGAAGGGACATGCAGCCCTATGGTGGGATAGTGTCCAAGTGGAGATAAAGAGGATGAACAATTTGCCAATAAAGAAATGGTCAAGCATCGTGGCCAAACTGAAGGGTAGATTTCTGCCGAAGGATTACCAGATTGCACTACATTGGCAAGTGCAGAATTTGAAATAGAAAGGGATGACAGTAAGAGAGTAAACAAAAGAATTCTATCTGGTAAATTTGAGAGCTAGTTATACAGAGGATAACTCGGAGAAGACATATAGGTATGTAAATGGTTTGAGATTACAAATATTAGAAGAAATCAATATTCTTTCCCTGAAAAATATAGAATAAGCATACTAGAGTGCTATGAAAGCAGAGGAGAAGATCACTAGAAAAGAAAATGCTATGAGAGGATGGGGAATCGGTAGAGGAAGAGAACAGTCTTGTGGCAGAGGGTGAACTGCAAGCAGTAATGAAGAAGGCAATAGTTCCAAAGCTTCTGGGACAGCAGAAAAGGGTGACAGCAGGAGAGGTGGCAGGCCATACAAGTGAGGCAGTGGAAATGGCCAAGGGAGAGGAGCTAACTATTAGTGCTACAGGTGGCACAAGTGGGGGCACAGATATTTTGAGTGTCCTGAGGCGGAACAAGATGGACAGAGAGGTGCGTATGTTGCACAACCAGAGGAAGCAGAGACACCTCCCCAAGAAGCAGAAAATGTGCCAAAAATAGGGGAAGCCTTAGTTTTGAACAAGGTGTTGCTGAAACTAGCCAAAGAAACAATTGAACAAACTCAAAGGAAAGCTTTGTTTCAGACAATTTCTAAGTTACACAAAAAATGTTGTAAGCTAATTATCGATAGTGGGAGCACAAAAAATCTAGTTGCCACGAAGATTGTGGAGAAGTTGGGGTTGAAGCGGCTGAAGCACCCCACTCCTTACAAGGTATCATGGCTGCAAAAAGGCCATCAGCTATTGGTGGATGAGCAATACGAAGTGGAGTTCCATGTCAACAGATATAAGGATAAGGTTATTTGTGATATAATGGAAATTGATGTATGTCACATAATACTAGGCAGGCCATGGAAGTATTACATAAAGGTCGTACATGATGGGAAGACAAACTATTATAAGTTTGTCAAAGATGAGATCAAGCTCATGCTTGTGCCCATCAAGGAAGAAGAGACAACGGAAGCAAGTGGGACGAGAGTGTTGTTAATGGACAAAAAACAATTTTTAAAGCAGATTGCAGATAGTGAAGTAAGCTATGATGTTGTAAGAAGATCAAAGATAGTACTAGTACACAGAGAGGTGTCATATTTGCCTACAAAAATTTAGAAGATGCTACAGGAGTTCAGCAATATAATAGTGGATGACTTTCTAGATAAATTGCCTCCCTAGAGAAGTATAATTCATCATATTGACTTTATACCTGGAGCAAGTCTACCAAATAAGGTATCGTATCAAATGATCCCCAAAGACAATGACGAGATTAGAAAAAAAGTGCAAGAATTTGCTAGATAAAGGGCTGATAAGCAGAGTTTGAGCCCTTGCACAATTCTAATAGTTCTCGCTCCCAAGAAAGGAGGAGAATGGCAGATGTGCACAGATTCAAGGGTCATCAACAAGATTACCATTTGGTATAGATTTCCACTACCACAGATGGATGACATGATGGACTACCTGAGCGGGGTAGCATATTTTTCAAAGATTAATTTAAAGAGTGGGTATCATCATATTCGAATCCGAGAAGGGGATGAGTGGGAGACAACCTTCAAGACAAATGAAGGATTGTATGAGTGGCTGGTAATGCCATTTAGACTGAGCAATGCACCCAGTACCTTTGTGCGATTAATGAACGAAATGTTGAAAGAATACATTGGGATGTTTGTATAGTGTACATGGACGACATATTAATTTTTAGCAAGACGAGAGAGGAACACTTTTGACATGTTCAAAAAGTGCTGGAAAAATTGCAGCAAAATAAGCTGCTGATAAATCTGAAAAAGTGTACTTCTCTGCAAAAATAATTGGTTTATCTAGGTTTTGTGATTGAAGAAAATGAGTTGAAGATAGAACCAGAGAAGATTGCAGCAATTGTCAACTGGCCATCACTGAAAATTCTATTTGAGGTACATATTTTTCATGGGACGACAAGTTTTTACTGAAAATTTATAAGAAATTTTAGTGAAATTTGTGCACCTATGTTGGACACTATAAAGAAGGAAAGTTAGCCTTTTCATTAGACCAAGGTAGTAGAAAGGAGTTTTTAGCTACTAAAGAGGACGACCACAGAAATACCAATCTTTACATTGCCAGACTTTAAAAATCTTGTTCAGGTTCCTTGTGATGCAAGCGGTATGGCCATTGGAGCTGTACTTAGCCAACAAGACAAACCTATTGCATTTTTCAGCGAGAAGTTGACTGAAAGCAAGTAGAATTACTCATCCTATGACAAGGAATTCTATGTCGTTGTCCAAGCATTGAAGCACTGGAGACGCTATTTGTTGGGGAATGAGTTCGTTTTGTTCTTAGTTAATTCTACACTGCAATATGTGATGCAACAGCATAAACTGAATCACAAGCATGCTAAGTGGGTTGAATATTTGCAGAGTTTCACCTCTGTGTTGAAACACATAAGCAGGCAGGCCAACAAGGTGGTGGATGCATTGAGCAGAAGAGCCCTACTCTTGAAGGAGAGTATGATACAATTGTTGGGCTTTGAGTACTTGAAAGATGTGTATCAAACTGACATGGATTTCAAGGAAGTGTATGAAGCCTGTCAGAGTCTCTTCATGAGAGACAATAGTCCGCGGTTGGACTATAACTTGTAGGAGAAGCTATTGTTTAAAGGGGAATAGTTATGCATTTCTGACTGCTCAATGAGAGAGAATATCATTTGAGAGAAACACAGTGGAGTTCTATCCAGACATTTCGGTATAGAAAAGACATTAGAGCAGCTCAACAATTTTTATTTTTTGCCAAGAATGAGAAGGGATGCGCAGAGATTTATGACCAACTGTAAAGTGTGTTAGTTGGCGAAAGGACACAGTTAAAGTACGGGACTTTACACACCATTTCCCATCCCAAGTAGACCATGCGACGCAGTCAGCGTGGACTTCATCTTGGATCTACCAATGACACGGCGGGGTTATGACTCGGCGATGGTAGTTGTGGACTGGTTTTTGAAGATGGCACATTTCATCCCTTGCAGAAAAACCAGTGATGCCACTAATGTGGCCCACTTGTTGTTTACAAAGATCATCAAGCTACATGGTCTAGCTAAGTCCATTCTATCTCACAGGGATGTGAAGTTTACAGGGCACTTTTGGCACACCCTGTGGAAGGGGATGGACACACAGTTAAGTTTTAGCTCCGCCTATCACCCACAGACCGACAGGAAAATAGAGGTGGTAAATAGAAGTTTGGTGAACCTACTATGAAGTCTGATCAGTGAAAATTCGTGAATGTTGTTGGTACCATACCATGACCCCTTTTTCCCTCCCAAAACATGTCATTTTCCTACCTCTTTTCATCATATATCTCTCATATCCCTTGAAAATTGATTAGTTAATAGTCTTATAGTTATTAAATTGCATTGAAATTGATTTAGGAGTTTTATGTTAATGAATTAGGAATTTTTGGAAAAATGGCTACAGGAAGTTCCAACATCCTGTAATTGGTTTATTGTTTGACATGTGGCATGACAGCTAGGCTAGAGTGAAGGGTAGGGATGAAAAGAAAAATGTCCAAGCATGGACGAACACCTATCCCAAAGCAGAATCAACCCTCCTACATGCGCGGTCAACGAAGGTCAAACTATGGCATGTTGACGACAAAGGCAGCAACAGCACGCATCCTAAGTTGATTTAGTTTTGTTTCCTTTTTGAAATCTGTTTAGGATAGAAACATTTTCAAAAATGACGATATGGTAAAAGCGACAATAGCCTGCTCATGAATTTACATTAGTTTTCAAGGGTTATAGAACCATATGTAAACAAAGTTCTGAGCCAGTTGTTTTATTATCATTATCATTGTTTTGAAAACAGAGTTTTGAATTTTAATATCAAAGACTTGAATTACAGTCACGATTTTGTTGCGTTAATTTGGTAATCATTGGATCACAGTCTAGTATACCTCTGGAATGCAGACGAGCCCTGCATAATGTGGTATATTGTTGTTTCTTTCATTTACAGATTAGGGTATTAAATATGCGCAATGATTAAAATTGGTTTATGTTTATGATATGCGTATGATTTATGTTTATGAATGCGCTTGAATAGATCATCACTGAGATCGTGAATCATATCATGTAAGGGATTCGATCCCTTGTGGTCTTGTAGAGCAATGTCATGAACTCTTATGCTTACGATTTCCATATATTTTTATCTTGTATGACTGTTAATGAATGTTGAGTATTTGCTGAACAGGGGTTTTATGCATGATGTCTCTGTAAGGGGATTAAAATCTTGGTTTACAGTGATACACAACGTTTTGGTTTGATAAATGAATTGAATCTTGGTTTATAGTGATACATAGCGTTTTAGTTTGATAATGAATTAAATGATAGCGTTGTAACTAGGTAGATTAGACTTAGATAATGATCCTTTATGTCTATATACTTTATACGCATGCCTCTAAGTATACGCACCCTGGTCGATAATAAATATAGCCTAGTCTAGCACCCTAGATAGGACACTAAATTTTGGCGCCGTTGCCGGGGAGGTGTAATTAAAGGATTTAAAAAGAAAAAAAAAATTCAATAAACAAAAATAAGCAAAAACACTGTTAGAAATCATGTTCATTTATGCCTAGATTTAGAGACAGTGAGGGTAGATTCATAAAAACCCCCCGCCATTCAAAAACTAACCCATCATCATCAGGGGTAGACCCTTTAAGGAATTCAACACCAGCTGAGGAGGTCATCATAAAAGCATTAGAGGATAAACAAAATTCAGGACAAAGACTTACTCTCATCGAGAGGCAAACTTTATTAACACATAAATCGCAGACGAAGTACTTTCCTAGGTCTTCCACACAAGGAGAAAGTAGCACAGTGACCGAACAATCTTTCTTTAGTCTCCTATTTAAAACAAGCGACTCTGAAACATAGAAACCTATTAGAATGACTGAGGAAGGAGATGGATCAGTACCACATCAAGTACATAGAGAAGAAGAAGAGTCAACTTTTCCTTTTCCTATACATGAACCACAAGAAGATGATGAGATCAAAATGAAGAACATACCTCCATCGGTGCTACCTAACTTTTATGGTATGGCTTTAGAAGGTCCGGACTCATTCTTGTTCGAGTTTGACATTGTGTGTCGAACATATGGCTATATGGATGATGCCCATAGGCTTAGACTTTTTCCAGCGACATTAAAGGCATCAGCCTTAAGATGGTTCATGAGGTTTGGTCAGCATGCTATAGTTGATTGGGATGGCATGAGAAGAGTATTTCGAAGGAAATATCAACCTCACTGTAGATCGAAAGACTCTAAAGATGACATCTTTAGAATGAGCCAACAAGAGGATGAAATCTTAAAGGAATACTTAGAACGATTTGTCTACAACTTACAAAAATCCAAACACCAAACTATGCCTCTTGATTTGATCCGCACAATATTCTTGAAAGGCATCTGAGAGGAATAGATGGATGACCTTAACCTGATGGGCAAAGCTGACATTTCTGTTTTACCCTTTGAACAAATCACTGACTTATGAGAAAAGTATTCAAGGAGCAAAGCTAAAATGGGAAAAAGAACCCTGTCATCCAAAGTCACAAAGTCTGCCTCAGCAAGTGTCACAAGGGCTGAAATAGGGAATCTGTTAGAAGAGTTTAAAACAGATCTGTTAAGCACACTAGGGAACCAAATTGACACTCTAAAAGCTAAAAAGAAATAAGAAGCTGAAGATTAGATAATGGCTATTTTCTGCCCAAAGTGCCGGAAGAAGCATGCATTAAAAGACTGCCCACTAGAAAACATCCAAGCCTGTGCTTTCTGTACTGAACATCATGATATATTTAACTGTCCTAAAGTTAAGGTTTTGCAGAACTGTAATATTGCAGCCAATGCAGAGATGAAAAACGTGTATTACATGGGCACAAAGAGACCATGGCAGCCAAGCCAGCACCTCAAGGTATGTTTCCAAATCAAAATTTGCAATTTCCTGTAAATGATCAAATGTATGCACAGAAT